>RJWT010010344.1:0-24282 GCA_004365215.1 Cuniculus paca
GACTTCTGGCTCTTCTTCAAGGTCAAGTGACCCTGACAGGTAAAAGTTTTCAATCAACGCAGGATATCAAGGCAACCACAGCAGCGCAACTAAAGACACCAAAGGGAACTTTCAGAACAGCTTCAGAAAGTGGTAAGAATGACAGGGAATGTGCTGGAATAGAGGAAGAGTGTTTTGAGGGGATTAATGGCAATATGCTTTCTACTCTAATCATTTTTTTTTACATTTAAACACACTACTTTTTAATCACACCTCATAAAATAATTTTTTTAAAACTCTGAAACTTCTCGTGCATATTTAGATTGACACCCTAGAAATTTTTATTGTAAAGAGTTACAAAAAGTATGATTTCCAACATATTAAAGCTATTGACATTTAAAAATAAAACCTTTACATTGCCTTTTCAAAATTATTCAAGGAAATCTAAGTATCATAGTAATTTCATATGCACTATCCACTTAAACAATGGATGTATTATATCTAAGAAAAATCCTGTTGTTTCAAAAGATATGTAAGATATATAAAGATAATATAAGATATACAAAGATAATACAATACATTTAGCTTTAAAAATTGCAACTCAACATCACCTCCTTATCCCTTTCACTTTCTTTCATAGACATTTAGCTTAAATCAATATTTTTCTTAGAAATCCTTTTTTTTTTTTGATAGTGGGGATCGAACTCATGACCTCACACTTGCCAGGCAAGCACTTGTGCCACTGAGCTTAATTCCCAGCACCCCTTAGAAATTTTATATTTGTCCTTCTTTTACACTTTGCAACAAAAATGCATATATTGTCTCTAGATAAACAGATAAATTTTTAATCCCTGTGAACAAGTCTTTAAATGAGAAAATTTATTCTGGACTGATTATCAATATATATATTAGAAATATTGAGTTGATGATAAAGGACAAAGTTTGATAACATTAAATATAAAAGTAAAGTTTTAAGGGGCTGGAGATTTAGCTCAGTGGCGTAAGCGCCTGCCTGGCAAGCACAAGGTCATGAGTTCAATCCCTGGTGCCGCAAAACAAAATAAAACAAACAAACAAAAAAAAGTAAAGTTTTATTGGAAAGTTATCTCAGTATAAGTAGAGCATTTAACTCTTTCACTGATTCATGTATCAAGAGATGGATGTATTTATTTCTAAAATAAGTTAAGGTCCAGCAGTGATTCGATTCCCAGTTTTGTTTTTATTGATGCAACAATGGTCAACCCAACATGGGCATTACCCATGCAGACTCCATGGCCACTGCCTAAATTCAAATCCCAGCTCTGCCACTCGCTCCCTGTGTTAGTTTTCTGTTCCTATAATGGATTGTTTGTCAGAAGACAAGGTCAGGAGGAAGTCAGCTCTAGATAAAGGTGCATCTCAGAGATCTTCCAAATGGCCTAGAGCACTTTCCTTGACCTTGGCCAGTGCATGAGTCCTGCACCTGCTGTCCTTGGGAGTCCGTTGATCACATTTCGCCTTCCAGTCTGTATGCTTCACAGAAGCAGCTGAAATATCCACTTTATCGGTGGCCTGGAGGTTTAGGTGCCAACAATTTGATACAATTTGGTCTTCTGTTTGAAGCAGGAGGTGCCAAGAGGAGATGGCCCTTTTTCCAGAACCAGGAGGATGAGTGTATAAGGGATCCACAACCAAACGTCCCCAAGCCTTAACTTCAAAACTAAGTTCTAGATTCTCAGGCTACCTGTTCAGGGATTGTACTTTCCCTTGTAAAAATCATCTTCCATTTATTAATCAAAACACTGAACTTCAGCTGCTGTTTGCTCTAGGGCTAGGGACGGGGCAACAGATGAATGGCCAAGTGCTCGGCTCAAAGGACAGAATGTACCTGGGTTCAGCAGACACAGAAGCAGCAGTCAGGAGGGCCCTGACGTGGTCCTTGTCCTCCTGGATGCCTCTGTGCTTCCAGCACCACCTTGTAGCATGACACAAACCAGAAGCCAAACTCCCAGCAAGGTGAAGGTTCCTAGGCCTGCCCAGTGGTGGGTGTAAACGGGGACATGCAGTTTCCTGTTTCCTGCTGATATCAAAGCCTCATGTGCATGAATCGCTTCTTCATGGTGGTTGGAAATGGAATTTTTTAAAGCTGTATCCCCACACCCACTTTTTAAACTTACACGTGAATTCAGTCAAATAGCCAGTTATTTTTTAAATTACTAGTTATTTTAAAAATTCCACACCACAGCTGGCTAGGAAAGCCTTCTTTGCTTTCAGAAGACGCGTATGTGGTTGTGATGCTGCCAAGTGGTGCCCAACGGGGCTGTTATCACTTCAGAAAACATCTAACCCCCTTCCGGTCTCACACACTAACATACAGCACCAACTAAATAGCACCTGATCGGGCTGCTCGCTACAATTTGTTATATTTTGTTGCCCTTTCTTTCTTGGGACTGTGCACAGAGAATTAAAAACTATGTGGAAACCCTGTGTAGTCATAAGGGGCATTGCTATGCCCCAAATGCTTCATGCAATTTTCTAAAGCATCCTGGGATCAAAAGCCAGAATTGAGAAAAGTGATAGGACACTGCCCTATGCGGAAAGAAGGAGACAGGGTAAAAGAGAAAATAAAATGCTATATTCCGAAAGGCTCTAGATTATTCGTAGAAACAACACCAGACAATGAGAACCGACAAAATTATTTTCCGGCATTCGATGGGCGAGTATCACCCAGGGAATTTTCCATCTGATTAAAAATAATTATTGCTGGCATTAAATCCAACCGAAGCCCCTCTGCACAATTTATCTTCTATTTCCTGCTGCTGCCATATGCCTGACATCGTGGAGCAGGAGCTCTTTGATTCTAATCAATTGTACTTTGTAAATATTTGGAGATAGGCGTTCTGGCTAACTGAACAGTCCTGACAGAGAAAATGTGCAAACAAGCCCATTCCTCGTGTTCCAGACGGAGACTCTGTTTGAGGTGTCAGACCCCAAAGCACGCGCGATGCTGTGGGTCCCTTTCCCAGGAGTCCTGCTGAGAGCACGCAGCAATCAGTGAAGTGTTTCGGCTCCCTGGCATGCGCCGTGCTTTCCAGAAGAGCACACTGTGGCATGACTCTTTGCTGCCTGGCTAATGCTGTGTAGTTGACAAACTGCTGTATTTTATTATTGGACCGGCTTTTCTTGGAACACTTGACTTAGGAAAGAAACCATAGCTAATGCGACCTTTTTTAGACATGGAGTCTTTGCAGAGCTGCTCAAGTTAAAATAAGGTTATTAATGCAGATCCTAATCCAGGATGAGTGGTGTCAGCAGAGAATAGGGGACATTTGGATATGGACTTGCACAGAGGGGTGACAGCCAAAGAGACAAGGGTGGTCATCCACAAGCAAGGAGAAAGACCAGGAACAGGACCTTCCCTTGTGGCCTTTGGTTGTTTTGTTACACAGCATGCTAAGCAAACCAGTACAGAAAGAAACCCTCCTCAATCTCCCTTTGGGGTCTATGTGTGATGGTTTTGTCCTCTATGAGAGAGGAGCTCTTCTCTCCAGGAGGGGACTGCTTAGAGGGACCCTTGTCTCTGTCTTTCCTCCTTCAGAAAGGGAAGGTACAGGTGTGGATGATGGTACAGATTAGTGAACTAATTCAGTATCACACACACATGATCCAGTCATGCTCAAGATGGGAATCATAACCCTGCTCGTTGTGAAAAAAGCATTTTTGTGCCTTGAACATATCTTTCTAAATAATTGTGAAATATAATTAATCATGGGGAAAGAATTTTCCCAGTCAGCAAAGTCAAGGACTGGAAGTTCTTAGATAAAGAAAATGAATTGTGTAGAAAATAACCCCAACTGCCATTTGGAACAATGAACGAGAAGAAATAAGGGAAAACCATAGGAAAGGGGACAATTTCACTACTATTACAGTTCCCAGAAAAGATGCTTTCAGCAGAGAGCCTGCTTTTCTCATTTTTCTGAAACTACGGACCAGGGCCCAGGCATACAATCAGAAAGAGACAGTGGGGAATAGAGGAGGAGTCAGGAAGATTCAAAAGTGAGTATTAGCAAACTTCTGAGGCACCAAGAAAAAGTAGAGAGAATATGTGTCTGCATGTATTTTCTCCTGATTAAACATGCACAGGTAAAATTAAATACCAAGACTTTTCTAAATAGCCACCGAGTTCTGGAGCTAAATAATAGACTTTGTGGTATTTTAAAATAGCATTTATACAGAATATGGGTTCTCAGTTCTTTATCTTTTACTCAACAAAAGCTATAGCACACAGGAAAAAAATGGGTTTTATAGGTTATGTACCCTGCTGAATGGGTTTAACACCTACTTTGTGGAAAAGGCAGGTGATTCGAGAGGAACAGCCTCAGCATTTTCCACTAACTGCTGAGAAGACCAGTGGTTTAGGTCTGAGAAGTAGAGGGAGCACACGCTGGAGAACTCGAAGTTAAAACTGTTGCTCAACGTTGTACAATTCTCTTACTGGTTTTCACCAAGGCAGAGCATGAGAGGCAGAAGAGGGAAATGGAAGTGCCCATCCTCACCCTGACTGCTTTCAAGAACATTAAAAGGCATGGTGAGCTGGGGCATGGTGGCATATACCTGTAATTCCAGCATTGGGAAGGCTGAGGCAGGAGGATCGTTGCAAGTTCGAGACCAGCCTGGGCTACAAAGTGAGCTCAAGGCCAGCCTGAACGGCATAGAGAGACCCTGTCTCAAAAAGACCAATCAATCAATCAATCAATCAATCAATGGTGTGGGCCGCAGCTCCCAACACTGAGGCTTGAGGAAGACACCGCAGTGCAGTGAGGGGTTGAGGTATGATGCTAAATTACACCTGCAGCTCCAGGCAACATGTTAAAAAGTTCTGGACACTTCAGAAAGATATGTGGACTGTTCTTGCTTCAAGCTTCAGGACATTTCAAAGATGCTCTCATTAGATGCTTTTGAGGAGTTACTGCGGCTGAAGCATCCCATTCGCGGGAGTGGCAGGCCCATCTTTCACAGGCCATTGGAACGTCCCCTGCTCTTCCTCCCCACCTTCCTCAACTCCATTCAGTCTTCAAAGGTTCTATTAAATCTCACTGCTCCCTACAAAATTTCTCAATACTCAAGCAGCGATTATTTCCATGTCATTCCATAAGCTTGAGTATTTATGTTTTCTGTAGCTGGTATGGATTTTGCTCTACAAAAGTACTAGGCTGACAATGAATAAGTCACTGAATAATCAGTCCCAATAGTAGGACATCATTGCTTTATTCTTTTGTATCAAATTTAAAGACTCAAACCTTCCCCCACCCCCGGACAGGATGAAGAACATCAGGCTAGTTCTTGTTGGGGTTCCCCACCCCACTCCGTCATACAGGCTCCATCATAGTCTGGTCTTTGTTCTTGCTGAGTATGCTAAGATGTCCCTTGTCCATGTCCACCCATCTTTCATGAAAGCCAATGCTGTCTTCCTGCCACCTGAGCTTGGGGGTGTCTAAAAAGGCTGAGGGTTAGTGGCCAGGACACAGGATTCCCCAAGAATACTACTCTGCCATCTCCCTCTTAGGCTTGGCCACCTATACGGCTCAAAAACTCCTAATCTGAAGAGCTCAGCACAAATTTAATTTCAAGGAATCATCTGCACCCTGGTACCCTATTCATTTCTAAGTCTACCACTCCGAGCTCTTCCCAGTAAATAGTCTTCCTTGCAGAAACCATCCGGTAACTCTAGTTCAATGAGTCTTTGAAGATACATCCTGAAAAGGAATTTGGAGGAAGATTGCTAATGCCAGTCAACTTTCTCTCATTTATTCATCCAATTATGCACTCATCTGACATCCATTATGGAACATTATAGTTACTGTTTGTTACCTTTGCAAGTTCAGTGTCTCACCTGCCCAACTAGATTGTAAGTTTCTGCAGGCATTGAACAAATATCAAGACTTTATATCCCTTACGGTGCCAAAAGCTAGGTCCCCCTCCTCTTTTCTTTGCTGAAATTCTTAGTGGATCAAGTTTTCCTGTAGAAATTTTTATCCTTCCCAACCCTCAGTGCTAGGAATCAAACCCAGGCCCTGGAGCACTCAGTCTGTCACTGAGCTGCACTCCAGTGTCCCTGGTGCATCCTTTTACAGAAGAAAGAGACTCACGATGACTTCTGAATGCTATTTATATGTTAGGGTCTGATCTAAATGTCATCCCTTCTGTGAAGCTTTCCCTGATGTCTTTAAATACAATTAGTGTTTCTTTTCTATGAGCCAACAAAATATTTTAGACTTTTCTTTCTTTTGCTCAGCCCTAGATATTACAGAAGCAGAGCAAAGTGGTTAAGAGCACAGACCCTGGAGCCATATTACCTGAGTCCAAAATCTAGCTACAAGCCTTCCCAGGTTTGTGATGTAGAGCCTGTTTCCTCCTTTGGGAAACAGCGACTCTATTGTATTTCATAGTTGAATGATGCATTTATTCACAGACAGTGTGTGGGGCAGAAAAGGGATTTAAATCCCTTAGCCATACATAGATGCTGACTTGACTAATAGTATTCTAGTGTTAATTTATACATCCCTAATCATGAGCGCAAAATGACAATAACCTAGACAAGAGATATACACTGATAAAAATAAATTTTTAAAATAAGTCACAGATAGAACTAAATTGATGATGATAATTTACTGGTTGTGTCAGCTTGAGTCAGAAACACCCACCAAAGTTGGATCAGCATAGTTCTGAGTGTGGCTAAGGGGACTTACCAAAGACAAAAGACCTACCCTACAGTGGCTTGTCACCTTCATGGTATAAAGGAGAAATAAAAAAGGAAGGTTGAGAGCTGGAAGCACAGGGCTGGGCAGAGGGAAAAGATGAGCAAGGATGAAGTCACCACAGAGGTCCCATTGGGTGCCACAGGCGACCTGGAGCCTGGGAGGCTCTCTAGAGTGATCCAATGTTAAGGGAAGGGTCTAAGCCTTTGCATAACCAACTTCCATTCCTCCCACCCGTTCCTAAAGGGCCAGCTCAGCACCAGCACCTAGGGAGCTGAAAGGATGAGCATCTAGATTCTTAAAACAGGATGCAGGTGTCACATGGCAGCATCTGCCATGCAGGGTCAAAAATTTGTACAAATGGACTTATGAACAGTTAATGAGGCAGATGATGTGGACCCTACCAAGTGGACACTCCCTTCAGAGCTAAACAAGATCCTGAGGGTTAATTCCCCACATACACGCACAATGGGATTGAAAAGAAGGCTTCACAGAAGCTAGGTAAGGTCACACCACTGAACTCCACTTCCAGTTCACCCTACTTTTATTTTGAGATAGGGTCTCACTAAGTTGCACAGGCTGGCCTGAAACTTATCTTCCTGCCTCAGGCTCCCAGGTGTCTGGGATTATAAGCATGTGCCCCTACACGTGGCTACACAAGGGTCTCATGTGGTCTTTAGAGATGCTATTTAAGAAGTGGCTGTGTTGGAAGAAAAACTTACCTAGGTCTGTATTAAGTTGAATATCCATGGGTATTCCTTTTTTGAAGCTTTCACAGCTCTAAGAAACAGGTTCCCAATCTTTCTGATATTTTTTCCTCTAGGACCAAAAGAAGAGCATATGCATCCTGTGCCTGTTTGTCTTAATTCTCCCTGGGCAGGTGAGGGGGCATCAATCTGGTAATTATGTGGACATTGAAACTCTGGAATTTTCTTTCCCATCATCAAATCTATACAGAAAACCGAAGATTTTTGCACCTCTTAATCCCTTAAGGTGCCATGATTCAGTGCATTTATTTGATACTTGATTAAAACTCAGGAGTGAAGAATTATATTAATGGATCCATGCATGTAAGTGAGTAATAAATTTGAACCCCTAGACTGGTTTTCGTGAGCAAGCTGGTAAACAGAATAAACCGTGCACTGTTCATCACGGGTTACGCAATGTTCAAGTCCACCCAACAGTCGACTTTCTGTGTCTCCCACAGGAAAAAAGTGGGGTTATCTGGGAGAGACTGGGCTTTTATGTAACATCAGACTTTTGCTCTGCGTCTTTCAAAATTTCACAGAAGGATCACCCAGAGCATTCAGTCTTCTTGCTTGTCAGGTAAGTGGGAAGATGCACAGGGAAAGCTAGGCCATCTGTAACCTTAGAAAGAACACAATAGACCAAAAGGAAACCAAGTGTATTTTTAAGGCTCAGATGAGTCATTTTCCCCTTGAGGTTAATTATCATTAATGACTTTAATTAAAGAGTCATCTGAAGTATTTGTCTTGGCAAATGTGGATCCATGTGGGTTTGCACTAGTGGATTTTAGTTCTCTGCTGTGGTCACGCTCCTTCCCCATACCCTATTAACGTTAAGTCCCTTCAGTGCTATACTAAGCTCGCAAAGCCTGAGGGCGTATTTTACGTTGACAGTGGCCAGGTTTAGCCTGGCATTTAACTAACTACGGAGCTAAAATTATTCTTGCTCATTTGAGGCTTCCAACTTGGAATTCATAAGATAAATGAGTCAGTTGCATCTATTCTACAGCAATTAACTGGTAATTGGGGCATTTAATCAGAAAATGAACTTGAAGGACTTTAGCCTGAGTAGATGCCATTGGCATGGAAAAATAGAGACTCAACTCCTACTTCATCTCATTCATACACTATATTTGCCCCTTAGATCCATATCCAAGCCAAATTTGGCTTGTCAATGAATATTTTACAAATAAATGGATGCTTAAGAAAATGTCTTATGGAAGTCTCGGATCAATAACATTCACTCTGTAATGTTCACTTGTGGATCTAGCTGATGCAAGGAAGCTACATATAGGTGCATAAACATGAATAATACAGTTCTTAAATTCAAGAAATCCAGTTGACCTACATTTTATTTCAACCAGAGTATAAATCAAAGTAACTCCCTCAAGTTCCTCCTGAAAACCAGGTAGCCACCCCAACTCTACAATAGATACAGTGAAGATGTAACAGATAAGCAAGGTTTTGTGGTGTGGATAAAATCACACACAAGTAGAAAAAGTCAGTAGTTTAAGCCTGGCTGTGTATTAGAATTGCCTGGAATGTTTCGAAAGCACGATTCCTAGACATCACCTCCTGCAGTTTGGATGTGGGTTGAATGTGTCCCCCAGGGTCTGCGTGTTGGGAGTGCAGTCTGAAGTGTGGTGAGGCCCAGGCACAGTGGAAGGTGTGAAAAGTGGAGCTCCGTGCAAGACAAATAGGTGGCTAGAAGGGATTAATGCGGTTCCCAGGGGACCCAAGTTAGTTCCCATGAGAAAGGTTGTCACCAAAGAGCAAGACTGGCCTCCCCGCGTCCTGGCTTCCTGATCACTGTGCAGTCACTGTCACAGGTGCCGTTGTCACAGGTGCCATTGTCACAGGTGCCAGCACAATGGGAGCCCTCGCAGAGCTGAGCTGACAGGAGCACTACGCCCTTAACCTTCACAAGTGGGAGCTCAGTAAACCTCTCTTCTCTGTACACATCCGGCTTCATATATTCTGTTTTAACAACGGAAAGTGAACAACAAAACAGACACAGAACCATCGCGTCAATGTTTAAAGCAAGTTGGATTTTTTTTTCTCCAGCAACTAGGAATTAAACTCAGGGCATTTGCACTAAGCTACATTTCCAACATATATTTTCAGTTTTTTAAAAATTTTGAGTCAAGGTCTCCCTACATTGCTATATTGTCCAGGCTAGGCTTCAACTTGTCGTCCCCCTGTCTCAGCATCCTAAGTTCTGGGATTACAAGCCTGTGCCACCGTGCTTGCCTGAGATTATTATTATTTTTTAAGAGAATAAAACAAATACAAAATAAAACAGAACGTTCAATCAAAACAAAACAAAACAAAACAAAACAAAGAATGTGATACGAGACTTCAAAACAAAACAAAAATAGACCAACAATGGTTGCCATGTTGCCCCTTGCTATCTTCAAAATAACTTCCATTACCATCAGGCATATTAAAATCAAACACAACAAAACAGAATAAAGCCAATCAAAACAAAACAATGAAAGCAATACAGGACTTCAAAACAAGGCAGTTGAAATACCGTAATGTATCTTGCTATCTTCAGAGTAGCTGTTTATATCATCAGACGTAATAAAAACAAACAAAACAAAATAGAATAGTCAATCACAGCAAAACAATGAACATGATACAAGACCTCATAACAAGATGAAAAGAAATCAATAATGGCTACCATAATACCTCTTGTTATCTTCAAAATAACTGCCCACACCCTCAGGTATAATACAATCAAAACAGAATAGAATAAAACCAATCAAAAGCAAACAATGAAAGCAATATAAGACTTCAAACAAGACTGCAGGAATACAACAGAGGCTACCATGATGCACCTGAGATTATTTTAATGTGTTAAGAAATGCAGATGTAGGGCTGGGGATCTAGCTCAGTGGCCTAAGCGCCTGCCTAGCAAGCACAAGCTCGTGAGTTCCAATCCCTGGTGCTGCAAAAAAAAAAAAAAAAAAAAAAATGCAGATGTAATCAAATAAAATTTTATTTAATTTGAAGGTTATGGATACAGAGGTGTAGCAAGAAGGAGGTGGACTCTAACAGTCTAGGAGCCCCAGAAATGCAGCATAGATGTTAAGAGGTGGTATTGGGGAGGAACACAGGAGCCAGGACATACTGTTCTGCCTCTGAGTCTGCCAGGAAGTTGTCTCTCCTCTCAGGAACGAATGACCTGAATTGCCAGCAGACACAGTTACAGGAGAATAACCTCTCCCTCACATCTGCATCCGGAATGTAAGCAAATATCTAGCTTTTTCACTTCTGCAGAACAGGCAGACTATGAAAAAGGAGGTGAATGTGGGCTCAACTGGACAATCCAAGTATTCCTCATTTCCTCCCCAAACAAGGTGAAGGCGAGCATGATGCAGCCTGGTCATTTGATTGTTTCTCATTTTAGACCTGACCCTCACTAAGGTTAGTGTTCCCAGGGTTGTCTCCAATAGCATTTCTTGCTCAACAGGCTAAGAGGAATTCCTAGAGACCATATTCATGCTCTACGTGTAAACGATTATCTAAATGTTGATGTCATTCAAGTAAATGTCTCTTCCTTGAATTTCAAATTTATAATTGTCAACCAGGCAGCTGTACGTAGAGTCCATAAAACTGTGTGCTGACACGTTACCAGCGACACACTTGCCTTTCTCCCAAGGCCTCCAGCTGCTATCAGTGCTGGCATCACCTAACCTGCATGCATTGCTATCTCTGTGTTAGGCTCCTGAGTTTACCTCATCTCCCATATTTAGTCTCTAAAAAGTTATTTTCTTTCTCTTAATTCTCTCTCATTTATCCTGTCTCCTCCAGCCCCAGTATCACTGTTTTAGGTCAGATCCACAGCATCTCACCTGGATTTCTGTAAACTCTTTCTGGTTTAATTCTCTAGTTCCTGTCTTCGGCTCCTCTCCAGATCTGATAATGATTGCGTTGAGCACAAGTATCAGCTCCCTGTTCTTCACTGCTTTTTGTAAAGGCCTTAATATCTCGCTGTACATCAGAATCTATAGTCTGCTGTGAGACGCATCTTGGGAGCTTTTAAAACTATCAATGCCCAAGTCTCACTTTAGAACAATTGAATCAGAATCTTCGGAGATAAAGTTTGGGAATCAGTACTTTTTTAAAACTCTATAATTGATTTCTATCTCTAGTTAATGTGTCTTGGACCAAATTCTGCTTGATTATCTGTTACTACACAACAAAACTTCCTAGACTGACAATCACATTTTATCTCGCACTCTTGTGGATCATGAATTCAGACAAGGATTATCTGGGCAGTTATTCTACTCTGCATCCACTGGGATCACGTGCTGATGTTTCGGTAGCAGAGGGCCTGGGATGGCTTCCCTGGTGCTTCTATGTGGTCTCTTCACAATGGTAATCTTTGATGAGCTGGCCTGCTTACGTGATAAACAACCTGTCGGGCTTGCTGCCCAAATTATGCTCATATTTATTTATTTATTTTATTTTATTTTAAAGAGGAAAAATAAAACAAAATATCAAAACAAGATAAGAGAAGGTAACAATGGTTAATACATTGCATACTGTTATTTCTAAATTAGTTACTCAGAGTACAAGATATAGGCATTTAATCATCCAAACAATATTAGCACAAACCTTTCTTTTCAATGAACTAATAAAAATTAGTAGTATAATTATCTTAACTTTACCTTTCACAAAGGGTGCCAAACACTCACTGGAGGAAAGATAGCCTCTTTAATAAGTGGTGCTAGAAAAACTGGCTTTCCACCTGCTGAAGGCTAAAAGTAGACCCAAGCCTCTCACTATGCACTAAACTAAAGTCAAAATGGAACAGGGATCTAAATATTAAGACAGAAACACTAAATCTGCTGGAAAAGAAAATAGGAAGAAATGAAGATATAAGTGTAGCCAGAGGCTTCTTGAACAAAACCCAAACTACCTGGGAAATACTTCAAAGAATCAACAATTGGGATCTTATCTTACTAAAAAGTTTTTGCACATGAAAAGAAATCACTTAAGTTATCCCTCTTTGCTTCATCCAGAAGTTGTTGGATTGATTTCTCATGGACCCTTGCTGTTTTTAAGAAATCTTCCTTTTTTCATGATTGCTAACTGTAAGCCTGCCTGGGTGACTTTTCTCTCCTTGCTGGGACAAAACACCTGACACCCAAAGTAAAGCAAGGGGAAGGTTTATTTAGCTTACAGTTTCTGGAGATTTCAGTCCATAATCAGCTAGCTCCAAGGCAGGGTGACATGGGGCAACACTTCAAGGGTGGTAGATATTTACAAAGTAAAAATCTTGGCTCCCTGCTGAGTCTCTCAGTTAAACTTCTAAACTGCTCAAGTTGACACAATGTGTCAACCATAACAAAGCCTGAGCTCCTATCCTCACATTGGCTTAATCTGCGGTGAATACTTTCAATGAAATTTTTCTTCTTCTGGATATCTGCCTGAATCTGCCTTATGGATTTCATTTCTTTTCTATGATGAGCATTCATGACTTCCATCATTTTCTTAAGTTCCTCTAATTTTATGTCTGTATCTGCTCTAGAGCTGCTAAACATGATTTTCATTGTGGACACCATCTCTGCAGTTATCTGAGAAATTATTTATGATCTGATATTTTTCTAGAGAATCATTCAACTGCTTTGTTGTTACCACTTTAGAGAGGCCAGGTGGGTGGCTTTCAGATTTTCCCACCTCATTTTCCCCTGAGTTTGCCTTTGGTGAACTGGATGATTCGGGTTGTCTTCTCATTTTCTTTTCTTTCTTAAGTTTGATTCCTAAGGCAGTGCTTGGAAACTGCCTATGATAGGATGTTTTATTGCTAGTATTTATAGCTCTGAGGAAATGACTACTTCTCAAAGGTATCTTCCAGGTGTAACTGTTTTTTGGGTTTTGAGTAGGTTGCAAGATCCTACATCTTCAATTTGTTAAGGATGAGAAGTTCCTGCCTGTTTGGCCCAGCCCCTGCTTCTTTGTTGCTGTGCCACAGTATTTTTTATGACCCTTAGTCAATCTCAGTCTTGGAATACCAAGAATAGCTGTTTAGAAGAATTATGTCACTTTTGACTAAAGTGGTACCATCAGCAATAACAGTAGCATCAATCACAGCCTAGAAGACAAACTGAGGTAACCATTAATTTCTTACTTCTAACCAAAGTAGATTTGTGGTTATATAACAAAATCTAGAACAGGCCAGGAAATTATATGCAGTATAGAAGTCCTTAATATGTCAATTTTACTCTCAGGGATTAAAATTTAAAAGGGGTTAGGGAGAAAAATAGAACAATAGAAGAGGAAGAGATTAGAAATAAGACTGAAGGACAAAGGGGGGATCACACTAACTTTGGGAAACTAGTGCAGAAGACTGGAGGGAAAGAAAGAAGGAAGAGATAAAAAGAACAGAACAACAATCACAAAGAGGCTGGAAACCATGTTCATACTTACATAAAAACAAGATCAAACAATGAAGGAGAAAAAGCAAAACCAAAAACCAAACCACAAAAAAAAAAAAAAAAGAGAGAGAGATAGAGAAAGAAAAAAAGTCTACTTCCAGGTGTGTCTCTGCTTTCACTGGTAGACAATTTGTGGAGACAGAGTCCTGGTCCATGCTAATATATCCCAGCAAGCCAGCAGTACCTTTTTGGTGGGGTAGTGGATAATCTCAGTGAACCTGTACTTTCTGACTGAGACCAGACTCATTTGGCTCACTGCAGTCCAGGCACCTTCCACAGGTCTGAGCCCAGCTGGGAGTTGCTAAATGGAGCTGGCAGCAGCTCTGAGTTTTGAGCTCAGTCAGCACCTGTCCTAGATGACTCCCTGCCAGATACTCTCTCAGGTGAAAGGACTGAACCCTCAGCATTCACCGCCAGGCAGTGCAGTCCCTCACATATGCTGCTCCCCTCCACTGCTGTATGTCTCTGTGGAGGCTTCCAGGATTTCCAGCCGTCACTGTGTGTCTATAGGTTTGAACCACTCTTTTCACACAGTGAGTCTCATCTCAAGGAGAAGGTGCTGCTGGCTCCCTCCCTCTTCTTCGTCGAGGTTTCTCTTTTCACTCTATCAGTGGGCTTCAGCTCACACCTCTGATCCTTCCTGAGTCCAGGGGACCCACTTCCCTCCTTCTTGTCTTCCTCATGTTACTATATTCCAGCATCTATATTCCACTCAGAGAGGCTCTTTCTCTACTCTTGTGACTCTGCCATCTTGGTGCCTCCTCTGTCAAATTATGCTTATAGACCAGCAAATCAGGCACCATCTCCTGCATCATTCTTAGAAAATGCAAAATCTTGGGCCTCACTCAAGATCTTCCAAATCAAAATCAACATTAAAATAAGATCCCTGGTTATTCATACATGCACTAAAGTTTCAGGTGTGCTGAGCTGCAGGTCAACTTCTGATATCCTAAAAGGGTTTGAGGCCTTTGTTCTGTCTAGCACGTGCCATACCACTCTGTCTTTAATGCTTTTCACTTTTTTCTTAAACTTTAAGATGTAAGAACAGTAAACAATTTCTAGCTCCTTCCTCCTTGTTCTCCATGCTTTTGTACATTGACCTCTCTCTCCATCTGTACTAAATGATAAGAAACAAAATATTAGGCACTTTATAGACACAGCAAATGGAACTAACCAAAATAAAGCAGAGAGAGACTGAAAAAAAAATAAAGAGTATCAGTGAGCTATGAAGAAAAATTAGGTGGTCTAACGAATATATTATTAGAATCAAACAAGTAAATAAGAATGCATACATATACTTTATTTATTTATTTATTTTGGTATTGGGGATCAAGCTCATGACCTTATGTTAGCCAGGCAGGTGTTTGTGCCACTGAGTTAAATTCCCAGAACCTAAAACATACTTTTTAAAGAAAATTATAAAATTTCTCCTCCAAAATTTGAGCATTAGAATTCTACAATTTCAAGTAAATCACAACCACACACACACACATACACAAACGTAAATGAAACTTTACTCACGACATCATAATGAAATTGCTTAAACCTACTTATAGAAAGTAGAGAGACAGATCTTTTTCAAGTGGGAAGGAGACCCATTTGATGGGAGAAAGGGGAAGGGAGAGGTGGGAAAAGAGACAGAAAGTAGAAATAAGATGTGTTACATACATATGCCAACCCTCCCCCAAGGAATGTATTCATTATGGACAGCAAACATGTAATAATACAAAATAAAAACAGGAGAAAAAAACATGATAAAGAGAAAAATCCCCAAAGCAGCTAGAGAAAAAAAGGTACATTCTTTTCAGAAAAGACTGAAAATTACAGGGTTAATCACCAGAAATAGTGCAAGCCAGGAAACAGTGAAGCAATATCTTTGAAGTAGTACAAGTAAAAAGCAAAACAACAAAACCCCCAAATCTACAATTACATAGCTGGCAAAAATGTTTGTTAAAAACTAAAAGACTTTACCACCACAAATCTGCAATTCTAAAGACATTGACAGAGAGGCTTTAGGCTAAGATATAAATCTATGCAAAGGTGTGAGTTACAGCTGGAAATACAGCAAATGTTGTTCCTTTTTAAAAAGCGTTTTAGAAGATAAAAGACATACAAAGGCAAAATTAAAACTGGATTCTGTGAGGTTTTGGTACACATAGAGCTATATATGCAAACAACACACACAGTCCAAAGGGACAAAAGAACACAAATCCAGTGGCATGAGTTTCTCTATGGTATGTAGAATGGCCTAATGTTACTTGACAGTAGAACGTGACCAAGCGAAGATCTATAATATATCCCCTAAAGCAACTTTTAAAGTGAAAAAACAAAAGCTTATTATAAGTCAACTGACTTTGAAGAGAAGAAAGGTAAATAAGGGTAAAGGTTGAAAAGGAAAAAGTGAAATTGTATTTGCAGACAGGATTGGCTATGGACAAAAGTTTACTGAATATACAAAAGAAAAAACAAACTATAGCTGTCTGAGTCAAGGTAAATAATTTAAAAATAAATTCTATTCCTTTTACTACCAATGATCAATTAAAAATTTTGAAATAATATTCTTTCACAATAGCATCAAGAATATGTAATACTTGGGGATACATGTGACAAAAGATATGCAAGACCTGTACATTGAAAACTATAAAACAGGAGATTCAGTAACCAGCTCAGTGGGAAGGCAGAGGCAGGCCCTGCTCCCACAAACACTCCAGAAGCCTCCAAGATGCTTCCACCCAGGTAACCAGCAAGGGCTGGGAAAAACAGAAGTGGGGCCTACACCAGAGCACCCAGTGGCCACCACTGGATACCCATGGCCAGCACTGGCCAGGAGAACCAAATAGTAACACTCCAGAGAAATTGTAACCAATGTGGGAGGTGCCAGGGACCCCACTACCTGCTTGTTTGAAAGAATCCAGGAAAATGTCAAGACAAAGAAGCAAAAGGCAGTCCCTGGACTCCAACCCAAGCAGAGCAAGTCCTGGAGATGATAACATGGAAGAGATTGGGAGTTGCACACCTGAAGTTTCTCAGGTGATGGCAACTGAAGTAAAGAGACAACTCCATGAGGCTATAAAAGAAATTAGAAATACTATCTCAGGTAAAAGAAGAAATGAAAAACATAATAAAAGCATTGCTAAGTTTCTCTAAAGAAGACATAGACAACAAAATAGAGGAGCAAAGGAAAACAAGGGAAACCATGAATGAACAATAAAAGAGAGATTTAGAATGCATGAAACAGATACAAAGAGATATCCAGGAAATTAAAACCTCCACTGAAGCTGGAAAAATCACTTGAAAGAAACTGAAGATAGACTTTCAGACCTTGAAGACAGGTGTGCAGCTTGTGATAGGGAAAGAAAAGACCTCTTAAAAATAATGAGGAAACAGGAAATAACAATTCAACAACTGCAAGATGATGTGAAGCGAAATAATTTAAGAGTGATAGGTATCAATCAAGAAACAGGGGGTCAACACAAAGGACATTAAAATTCTATTTACAGAAGTACTAGTAGAAAACTTCCCAAACACGGGAAAAAGATGTGATATTCAGATAAATGAGGTGTATAGAACTCCACCTAGCCATAACCAAAACAAATCTACACCCAGACATATAATAATCAAGATTTCAGAAATTCAACACAAGAACAGAATATTAAAAGCTGTTAGAGAAAAGAAACAAATCACTTATAAAGGGAAACCCATCAGAATCATGACAGACTTCTCCCCACAAACCATCAAGTCAAGAAGAGGCTGGAGTGAAGTACTGCAAGTCCTGAAAGAAAACAACTTCAAACCCAGATTGATGTGCCCTGCAAAACTTTCTTTCAAAATTAATTGAGAAACAAGATACTTCCATGACTAAGAACAACTCAAGGAATTCATGACCATCAAACCAACCCTACAAAGAATACTGAAGGACATTCTAGAGAGAGAGAAAAAAGACCACGGTTCCAGGAACAGCAGCAGAGGGGGATCACCGAGCAGAGCAGACAATAGAATGGAGGGGAAAAGTAAACAGCCAACAGCCCGAAAATAGCATGGCAGAGATGAGCCAGTGCATGTTGGCCATAACCATTAATGCAGATGGCCTCAGTTCACCAATAAAAAGAAACACAGGGAGAGTAGATCAGGAGACAAGATCTATCAATATGCTTTATCCAAGAAACACATTTAAATCAAAAGGAAATTCATAGATTAAAAGTCAAAGGAGAGAAAACAATGCTCTATGTGACAGGGAACCAGAAAAAAAAGTAGGGGTAGCTTGCCCATCAGTTGCAGAATGGATAAGAAAGATATGGCATTTCTATACAATGGAAAGCTACTCAGCAATGAAGAAAGATAACCTTGAGACTCTTGTAGGTAAATGGATACAACTTGAGAGCATGCTCATGCATGAAATGGTTCAGAGTCACATGAGTGAACACCATGTTGTCTCCATAGTATAAAAGACTAAAGAAATTACTGGCATCCAAAAACAAAATAGATGTTGTGAAAGTGAAAGGGGAGGAGATGTCTACAGGGGGAAGGCATTGGCTATTGTTAATCTATTATTTTTCTTTGAAACTCTGTATTGTTTTCATAGTTCTGTTTAACTTGGCTTTTTTCTGTTTTGTTATGTTTGATTTTATTATATTTGATGGCATGGACAGCTATTGAAAAAATAACAGAATGAATTGTAGTAGCCATTATTGAATCCCTATGATCTTGTTTTGAAACCCTGTATTTCTTTGTTTTCTTTTGATTGATTTTATTCTATTTTGTTTTGTTTGATTTTATTATGTGTGATGGTATAAACAGCTGCTTTGAAGATACCAAGATGCATTATGGTAGCCTCTGTTGTGTTCCTATTGTCTTGTTTTGAAGTCCTGTATTGCTTTCATTGTTTTGTTTTGACTTGTTTTATTTGATTGTATTATACCTGAGGGTATGGGCAGTTATTTTGAAGATAACAGGAGGCATATGGTAGCCCTTATTGATTTCCTTTTATCTTGTTTTGAAATCTTGTATCATGTTCATTGTTTTGCTTTGATTAACTATTCTATTTTGTTTTGTTTGATTTTATTATGTCTTATGATATAAATAGTTACTTTGAAGATAACAAGATGCATCATGGTAGCCACTGTTGTATTTCAACTGCCTTGTTTTGAAGTCCTGTATTGCTTTCATTGTTTTGTTTTGATTGGTGTTATTCTGTTCTGTTGTGTTTGATTTTGTTGTGCCTGATGGTAATGGAAGTTATTTTGAAGATAGCAAGATAGTAGTCATTACTGGTTTATTTTTATCTTGTTTTGACATCTTGTATCATGTTCATTGTTTTGTTTTGATTGACTATTCTGTTTTATTTTCTTCGGTTTCATTCAAAATAAAAAAAAGAAAACTGTAAACATTGTTGAGAGAAATTAAAGAAAATCTAAGTAAATGAAGAGATATATATGTTCATGGATCAAAAAACTCAATATTATTAAGAAATCAACTCTATAGATTAGCAATTCCAATCAAAAAAGTCTCAGAGGGCTTTTGAAGAAACTGACAGGCCAATTGAGAGAATGCAAAGAACCTAGAATGACCAAAGAAACTTTGAAAAAGAAGGACATAATTGGACAACTCATATTACTTGGCTTATTAAAAAGCTGCAATAACCAAATCCCTATAACATTGGCATAGAGATAAACACATCAGTGTAACAGTATGGAGACTTTTAGAAAGAAACGCACACATACGCAGTCCATTGGCTTTCAAGAAGTGCAAGACTGTCAATGAAGAACAAAGAATCTTTTCAATAAACAATATGATAACAATTGGACATCCATATCAAAAGCAAACTTCAGTCTGGACATTAAAATCTAAACAATGAAACTTCTAGAAGTACGCATAAGAGAAAATCTTAATGACTTCGTATTAGGCAAAGGTTTCTTAGAGATGATACCAAAAGCATGACCAACAAAAGGTGAAGTTGGTAAACTGACATCATCAAAATTAAGAATGCCTTCTTGAAAAACAAAGTTGAGGATATGCAAAGACACCAGATATGATAGCACACGTCTATGATCCAAGCACTCAAGGGGCTGAGGAAGGAAGATTACTGCAAGTTTAAGTCCAGCCTAGGCTACATAGCAAGACTCTGTCTCAAAAAAAAAAAAACTATTCAAAGAAAATTTATGCACTAAGAAAATACTTGAAAATCATATATCTGATAAAAGACTGATGCCTAGAATATGTAAAGGACACTCAGAAGCATTAAGAATATCAACAGCGAAAGTTTTTAAAATGGGGAAAGTGTTTTGAATCAAGACATTTCCAACAAAGAAATGAATAAAGAGCTATTGGCACAGTAAAAATGAAAAAGAATATGAATTGCAAGTGCTGCTGAGGCTGTGGAACAATTAAGACCCTCACGTGCCCGGGGGATGTGCAAATGATACAACTCCCTTGGGAAACACTTTGTCAGTTTCCTAAAAGGTTACACACAACTACCACTTGACAGCCATTCTACCCTGAGGTATTCACCCACCCACCCACCCACCAAAAACGAAGGCCTGTGTCCACACAAATGCTTGCACCTCCTACGTGTGGAAGCTGCATTTGTATCACAAAGGTAAAACAACTCAAATACCCATCGCTAGGGAAAAGGCCAATTGTACTATATCCAAGCAATAAATGCCACTCGGTACTTAAAAAAACAAACATATACAACAACACAGACAAATCTCAAAACAAGTATGCCAAATAAAAGAAGCCTCACCTAAAATATGATTCCATGGACACAAATTCTAGAAAACTAAAACTGACCTACCATGACAGAAAGCAAATGAGTGGTCCCTGAAGTCAGATGAGGAGCAGGAAGCAGAGAATAGAGAGACAAGAGAGAACCCAGGGCAGGATGTCACACATCTCCATGCCTCAACTGTGGAATGGTTCCATGGTGTATAAATTCCTCAGGACAGAGCAAATCATATACTTTCCTGTAACTTACTGTAACAATGGAAACAATATCAATTTCTGTCAGCAGGGGAACCATAGAAATACATGGACACATATCAAGCATTTGTGTATTATACAGCATGATTAGTGTTGCCATAGAATGAAATGCAGTAGAACAGGGGTTTTTCTGACTTTTTTGAGTAAATAAGTCACCTGAGAATTTTTAGTCTGGCATGGAGGTTGAGATTCGGAAAGTAGAAAGGTAAAATCCTACCCCTGAATGATGCTGTTACTACCAGGCCAGAGACTCTGCTGTATGTAACACTGCATAGATAGACTAGATTCGTCCCCACCAATGTAGACAGATGCGAGGGTGTGAATACAGTCTGTTTCCCCTAAATGCATGCAGGACTTTCATCCCTGAAGCCTTATGCTATGGAATCAAGAGAATAAACATAATCTGACTATGGTGTTTGAATCCAGGCCTTGGGGAAGTGATGAGATCAGACTAGGTGAGCAGGTCTTGTCCCCATGGCTCAATCCTGATGGCTTTATAAAGAAGGAGAGAAGGACAGAAGGAGAGAAGGCACATGGGCAGAGATACACATGTGACTGCCATGGTATGAGGTAGCAAGGGGGAGCCTCCTGCCTCCCCAGATTCTGCAGCACTCTTTGGACCTTGTTTGTCTACAAACATAAAACAAAATAAACTTCCTTTCTGCATCAGGTAGCCCTCCTCGGGCATTTTGTTATGGTAATTAAAAGCTGAATGATGCAACACCCAAAACTTCAAAAAAAGAGGGTAAAATGGTTGATACATTGTGTCAGCTTGAGAAGTTTAGAAGTTTAACTAAGAGGCTCAGCAGGGTGTGTGGGGCCTCACTTTGTAAACATCTGAGCCTGGGGCCGGGGACCTAGCTCAGCCGCCTAAGTGCCTGCCTGGCAAGCGCAAGGTCGTGAGTTCAATCCCTGGTGCCACAAAAAAAAAAAAAAAAAAAAAAAAACAAACCATCTGAGCCTGTGCAAGAGAAGGGCAAGGAGATTGTATGAGTGTGTATACCCACTCAAGGGGCATCGCCTACCTACAATATAAGGGAGGAGAAGAGGATTGTGCTCCCCCCTTTTGTTCTTATTGCTTTACTGTCTTCTGTCACCCTGAAATGTTGCTCCTGTGCCATGCCACCCTCCCTTGGAGCCAGCTGAATATGGACTGAAACCTCCACAAACTGTAAGCTAAATAAACCTTTCCTTCCTTCATTTTGAGCATTGGGTATTTTGTCTCAGCAATGAGAGAAAAATAACTAAGACAGAGGGGGAAAAGTGAGTTGCCAGAAGAGGTATACTATATGACATATGTATACATATGGCATAAAAATTTAAAAATAAAAATCTTTGTTCATGGCCATGAATGTGTAAGACAAATGGATCAACATCACTGACCTGGAGATCAGACACCAGGGAAATTTGATTATAGGAGCAGATAAAAGGAAATAAATGGTGCAAGGGAAGGAACTAAGCATTAGTACTTTAACCACAATGTTCTATTTTATTCATGTATCTATTTAAAACCCTAAAGTAAAATGTAAAATAGTAACATTTATTTTTTTCTGTTGGATTTGTATGCAAACATTTTATAGAATCCTGTGACCTTTGAAATATTTTAAGCTTATAAAGACAAAAACACAAGAGGAAATTAATATTCAAACTCCACCTGCTGCATAGTTCCACCTTGGTCACAATTGTAAGTCTGGAACCTTGTACTTGAGGTTGCAGTGGCTGTGTGACGCTGGGCCTTGAATACAGACAGCCCCGTGGATGCAGGCAGAATGAGGGGCAGCCTCACCATCCAGGTGTGCACACTACCTTGGCAGGGCTCCGCATATCCCATTTGTGGACTTCAAGTTGGTCTTAGTCCATTTTGTGCTGATATAACAGAATGCCTGCCATGAATAGTTTATAAAGAACAGAAATCTATTACATTATGGCCTGGATGCTGGGAAGTCCAGAATCATGGTGCCAGCCCCAGGCAAAGCCTACTGCTTCCTCTTCCCTTGGTGAACAGCAGAAAGCAAGTGAGGGTGTTAGAGAAGAATGAGAGAGAAGGAAGCAAACCCACCTCTTCAGTCAAGAGCCCAACCCTGCTCCTGCAGTAATGATCATAGCAGGCGGGTGGTTTGCTCAACATCCCTCGCTCCTGCAGGTGCCAGCACTCCGCACAGATACAGTGGGGATGCAGTGGCAGCAGGAATTTTGCACAGACATTGAGAACACAACCGTCTCCCTAAGCAAGGGACACTCTGTAATATGTCCTTTCTTCGGTCATCAGACTGTGCCCTACAGTATTTGGAATTTGTGGGATGTGTATATGCGGCTGGTGCAATTTCATTATTTTATGTGTGCATGTGCACACACACACACACAGACACACACTCACACAGAGCAGGGACAGGGAGCAGACTGGAGATTGAACCCAGGTCCTTGGACATGTTAGGCAGGTGCTCTATCCCTGAACTACAAACCCAGCCCCTGATCATGATTTATCTTGCATGTAGATGCCAATGCTTGCGCGAGAGTGTAGATGGGCACAGCCACCTGGTTTTAAAGAGTGACTTGCTGAAGGCTGCTTGCCTGTGACACAACACAGCAGTCCAGCCTTGTTGGCGACTGCTGCCTTTCTGCAAGCTCAGCATGAGCTGCTCCCTACCAGGGAGAGCCCCGAAGAGGTCCAGGGAATCAGAGCGGTCCCCTGCTAGTGCTGAGACACCTGAGACCTCTGAACATGTGGGCTTTTTCTTCCCCCAAATGAGAAGAACCACAACAACTCAGCTTCCCAGGAACCCACAGGCCCTCAGAACAACACCCCTTTCAGAATCAGACCGTGCCAAGCCTCGCTTGAACTGGTAAGAAACTTTAGCTCTTCCTCTTACATGGAATTCTCCCCTTCTTGGTCACGGGAGGAGCAGGAGGCATAAAAGTGTGCTGGTTTCTGCTGTGTGCTCTGAGTCTGTGCTTTGTGTAGAGGAAAAAAGACCACGCTTCCCTTACCAAACTAGAAAACGACCTGGCCCCATGGGGGTTCTGCTGGGCGCAGGGCCGCAGCACTGGTGAGTGAGTGTACGCTCGCCCATGTGGCCCTGGTGGGCAGCATCAGCCCCGCTGGGACTCTGAAGCCTGGGGTCCCTGTAGGCCACAGAGAGGCCCCTCTCGAGGTGGAACTTGGCTCCTGTCCCTCCAGCCACCTGTGGAGGTGGGAATGCACTGCACTCATTGTTGGGAAGCTGGACTGGTGCCACCGTACCACAAGGCCAGCGATCTTGTCAGCACTTTGGCAAAGTGAGAAGAATGCTCTTCTGTCTTTAGCCCGGGCAGGGGGAAGGGACCAAGAAGGAAAGGTTGTCAGGGAGGGTTATTGAGCCCCGAAGCCTAACATACAGCTGGCTCTGTTTCACCCAG
>RJWT010010345.1:0-11087 GCA_004365215.1 Cuniculus paca
CTCCGCCCTCAGATTATCCTTGGGGCAGAGTAGCACTAGCTCGGAATTCACAAAAGAGCTGTGAAAGACAAAGACACACAGAACCATATCTGCTTTGTCATATGTGCTATTTAAATGCCACTGTTTATTGTTTTATCAGTCACAGTATAAACTACAACAGCAAAGGTTTCCATGTACTTATTGTTTTACTTGCAATGCCTAAAACAGTGTCTTTTCATGATGAAACACATAAGTGATGTCAAATCATTATTACATTCCTGTAAAATACTTGATTTAATCATGATATGTTATTTTTAATACATTAAGGTATTCAGGTTTTCTGATATTTTTCTTAACTGTATAGATATAAATACAGAAAAATCATTCACTAAAGGTAACAGTGAAAAAGAGAAAAGCATAAATCAAGCGATACTTCTCACCCTCATGCTAATCTGCCCTCCTCTACCTAGAGAGATTTGGCTATGATACTTACCCAAGACTTTTCCATAACTATTATCCTATCTTGGAGATTTCTTTCCAATTCAACAGCATTTTTACTGTTGGGCCATGTGTATGGGATAGGTACTAGCCTAGCTTAATTTGTCCCTAATTCTATTAAAGTGTGACATTAGCAAGTGACATAATGCTAAGAGGAACCATCATTTTATTCAGTCCAAGAATTAAACTCAAGAACCTTTGACTAAACAACAAATTTAATTTTGTACAAATTGAAACGTGAAGTGTTATAGTTAGAATTATACTATCAACACATGGAATATGCAATATTAACAGCACATTATGTTGAATTATTAGGAGTGTTTGAGTATTTAATAGGATATTGCAATGCATTGTAGATTCTAAAAAGTCAATCTATTGAGGCATCTGCTTCTAGTAAACTAGATACTCTGATAAAACTTCCTGTGTTCACAAAAGACAGTCCATTGACACAGCCACTATGAAACACAGCATGGAGATTTCTCAGAAAATTAGAAATAGAATAAAATGTGATTCTTTAATGTCTCTCTCTCTCTCTCTATATATATATATATGAAGGAAATGAAATCAGTATACCAAAGAAACATCAATATTATCATGTTTCTTGTACCACTATTTAGTAGCCAGAAAATGAAACTAAACTAAGCATGCGTTAACTGATGAAGGAACAAACAAATGTGATACATTCATACAAAGAAATAGTATTCAGCCATAAAAAAGAACTCCTGTGACTTGTGACAGGGATAAACTGAAAGACATGTGTTAAGAAAGAATATCATACACAGCAAGATACCTCATGATAGCAATCATATGTAGAATTTAGAGGTGAAAGAGGGGGAAACAAATAAAAACAGAAAATCAAAGTACACATTCAAAAGTTTCTTACATACTGAAGAATTATTGAGAAAATACACAAAATAGACAAAATTTAGTGACAATTTGCATGTTTTCTTATATTTAAGTGAAGAGCTCTTCATATCTGAACTATATCTATGAGAATGCTATAATATTTTTGGTAAGAACAATGATCCCAGCAGTGAAGTTTGTGTGATTAAGAACAGCTTTGACAACAATACGTTTAAATAACTATTGTAAATGATTGACATTTTTATGATTCTAGGATTATTTTGTAATATTTCTATGATAATGATGATGAATAAATCGTATTTCCAAAATTAGTATATGACTATTAATGCTTTTTTTATCGTATGAATGGAAAGCAAAGAATTTGATGACAGTTCCTATTTTTCTCTGCATTGTGTTACATTTCTATGACAGATTTTATATTAAGCAAGGTCTTCCTTAAAAAATCACCTTTGATTTTCAGTTTCACATCTGATATGTGAAGAGTTTCGAAGTTGTCTCTCCTGTCCTCATAAGTGCAAAGGTAAACACATTGAAAATTAATAAATTTTCTAAAACTCATCAAAAAATTGCAGTCACAGGGCAAACTGTCACTCTACTATGTAAACAGACAGGGCAATATATTGGATCACAGCCAAGGTCAGTTAATTTAAGCACTAGTCACAAACACCAGTGACTTGTAGGAATATTTGCATGGTAATTTTCACATTTTGTTGCAGGCTGGGTGTGGACTGGCTTGAGAATTAGAAACTCTGGGGGGCCTAATTTCATGGGCATTCAGGAAAAAGAAAAATAATTATTTTAAAATATGCAAAGCATTCTCCATATTAAAGGCCTTGTCTTTAAACTATTTCACTAGATCCTTATGTGTCCTGGAAGGAAGCCAATGTAGGATTACTGTCTCTTACAAGAGAAGAGAAGAAATGGCATAGAAATACTTCTTAGCATCACAGCCAAGAGGCTCAGCTTCACTAAAAGGTAAAATTTAGTTGTAAAATTGTAAGAGTCTTCTGTTCCCTGTTACTTTACCATAACATTAACTGTGCTCCAAAAGAAAAATGAATTGCAACAGAGAGGAATGTGAGACATAAACTCTAAGAAAGAGTTCTTAGGGAAATCAAAAGAGAATAGAAGGGAAAAACAAATTAGAAGAAATGGAAGTGCATGATACCCACAGCCATCATGGCAAATTTAAACACAGCTCTGCTTTTAGCAAGATTAGCATAAATTCTCAAACTAAAAGCTTAATTACTTCAATTCATATCGCCCAATATGACTTGTGTGGCTTTCAACAACAATAACAAGAAAAAAAATTAAAAATCATGGTAAAAGAAAAGGAAAAAAGTCTGAAGAGTTAAAACAAGAATCAGAACCAGACTCAAATCTGACATATATTTTGGAATTAGTAGAAAAGTAATTTCAATAATTGATTAATACATTAAATGCTTTAAAAGAAAAGAGTAGACAACATGTATGAAGAGATGAATAATGTAGAGAGATAAAAACTCTGAGAAAGAAATGAAAGGAAATGTGAGAAACCAAAACTCATGTAATTGAAATGACAAATGACCTCGAAGGGCTCATCAGTAGAGCATAAGCCACCAATGAAGGGAATTAATGGGCTCAAGATAGGTACATAGAGAGTTCTCTAACTGATATTCAAAGGCAAAAAAAAAAAAATGAAGGCAAAGGGAAAACCAACAGAATATTAGCAACTATGGGATAATTACAAAATATATAAATACATATAAAGGTAATACCAGAAGGAAAAGGATGAGAGAAAGCTGCACAGAACTGGAAGGAATGAGGATATCGCCATTTTGGAAGACAGTTCATAAGTTTCTTACAAAGTCTTGTCATATGATGCAGCAGTTTCATTTCTAGGTATTTACTCAATCAGTTTTGAAACTTACATTTCATATAAATATGCACATGAGTCCTTTTATATATGCTTTATTCATATTTACCCAAATCATTGCCTTAGAGAAGAATTAGGATCAATCATAGAGCTCCCAAAATTAGTAAAATGTGGACATTTATCTTACCCACTTGATGGCATATAAATCCAATTCATTTTTACTGTGAGGATAATTCTAGTTTTACTAAAGTTTTTCTTTACTTCTTTATGATGACAACATAGAAATTCACCAGAAAATGATGAACACCTGTGGTTTCCTCTTTTTTGCAATTCTTCCTGTCATTAATCTTGGGAGTATTTTAGTCCTGATTTTATGTTTTCAAATTTTGTCCTGATTTAAGTATTCATTGTGACCACTCACTCAACCACTACTGATTTTCACTAGAGAAAGTTCAGTGTGCAAAACCATCTTTCAGGTGTTCAGGGAGGATCAATTAAAAGGCTGAAATATCTGTCCTACATAGAGAGTGGGACCACAGTGCAAGTAGTTTTCATGGATTCAAAGAGTAATTTCTACATTCTACTAGTTTCAGAGATGAGTTCCTTATTTCACGTGTAAATAAATAATATTTCTGAAGATGCACTTCATTCAGTTTTTTTCAGTATGTTCTCATGGATACAATGAAAATAATGTTGTATTTTAATAATGTTTTTGATCTAAATATCCTTTCAGTGCTTAAGTAAATCTAGGGGAGACACAACAAGACTAGACATCTCACATATTACTACTGTGAACCTGTCTGTACTCATTTTACCATGACCAATTTTGTTGAATGAATGAATAAGATGAGACTCGTAAATGTTTTGAAGTTAAAGGAGTTCATTTTTATCTGCCAGAAGTGCTAATATGTAATCAAGTTTTAAATTTTATTTTTCCATCAGTCATTAAAATAACTTGCTAAATGTACTATGGACTAGGTACAAAATGTTATGGGAAAATGTATATATATATGTGTGTGTGTGTGTGTGTGTGTGTGTGTGCATAATACTTTATAATGATAGGGTTGTCATTTGGAAAGTTCTCTGTATTTTGCTATTTGTATTAGAAGTTAGCCTTTTAAATATTTAAATACATTCGGCATTTGGAGAGCATTTCAACATTTCAAAATATTAGAATACATTTTTACACTAAATATCACAAATATGCCTGATATATTTATCATATTTTTAAAAGTTTTAACATAAATCAATGAATAAAGAAATGCACTAAACAGTCCAAAATATTTTCTGTTGAAGAAAATACAAAATAAATATGTAAATAGATGATAAATATGTCAAAGAATGCAAGAAAGAGAGTATGAGAATTCGATTTAGATTAGATATGAAGAAGGACAGTAAAATTGATCTTGGTATCTCAGAATTATTTCAGTGCTCTATTCTAGCTAAGAATTTTCTTGTGCCCTGTCTCAGAGCTAAATATCTTGTTATGCTCTGTCCTCCTGCATAAAATCGACATACATGTTTGTACATTTGATCCCTTACCTGGTTTAACTCTTTTGGAAATTTTTCCTATATAAATTTCAGTATTTTATTCTCTATCAGCTACCCTTAAACATTGTTTTTGTACCTAACTTCTACTCTCACTGAGATTTTGTTATATGAAGTTATACATTATTTTTCTCATCAGAAAAGCTAGATTCACCAGTATTTACAATTTGAATCATGCAAAATAAAAAATAGAAAACAATACTCTACTGTATACCACCTTAATTCCCAGAATAATCAGTTAGTCACTTGAGATCTTATGTATTTTCTAAATGAAATTGAAATCCATTTATAATTTCCCCCCCTAGAAGCCTGTCTTGGTTCTTGAATTTACACTTATTTCTACACAATGGTTTTGAAGTTATCATGCAATTTCCTGTTCTAGAATTTAAACCATTTCTCTTTAAATATCTGTCTAAGGTTCTACATTCAGCCTCCCACGCCTACCCCTACCTGATTAGGTTTTAAATTCTGTCAAAGATTCTTTCTGTATTTTCCTTGCAACAAAATATTCTGTACATAGTAGGGCCAATAAATATTTGTTTCCTGTGTGAATAATGATCATAAAATTGTGTATCCTCCTTTTGTAATTAGCACAATAGCATTAAATATTTCTCCATAGTACAGTATTTATTCTAATTTTTTATGTGGTCTACCATCTGTTCTTTCATAAAAATCAATTTCAAGTGTGTTGGACTCTTTGACCTATCTTTATCACCACTATAAGGCAGTGTAATTTCCATCAATTCCTGCTATAGTATTTCACTTCTTCACACTTGTATAAATGGTACCTAAATCTTTGAGACAAAGACAGAAGCAAATTTCTAATTCAAGGTCCACTGAGCATAGCACATCTAATAAGAAAAATCATAAAAATTTCCCTGTGGTTTTATTTTTTGGTGATTGTTGGTTTAGTTTGTAATTTAATGGTTACATATGTATACTGAGACTTTCATTTTTCTTTTTGTAAAACATGAATTCCAGTTAAATTTAATTCTTTTAACTCTAATCACTAAATTTCAAACAAATATAATTAATAAGATGATAATTAAATTGTTATTTTACTATTCAGTTTATTATAGTATTGATGATGATCACGTATACATTTACTAATATCATTAACATCATTTATGACAAGAGATGCGGAGACCCTTCAACAACTGTGTAAACTAAACATTAATAGACATTTCTAGATCAGGGGTACTAATGAATACATGTGATGTATTAAAAGATAAAAGATCTTTTATCTTTTGTGTGTGGCCTTTCATTCTAGAGACTGGTATATGGGAAGATTCTACTATAGGTAGCTATAGTTTGAGACATAGATACTTGATGTGTAAGGGCAGATTTATCACTTTTACAGCTGCAGCATATAGAAGGGAAAATAAATATTCTTACTTTTCTTATAGTGATTAAAAGCACTCAAGCTAATTTTGTATAAAACAGGAGGGATACTTTGAGTTAACAATGTGAAATGTTAATACGTGCAAAGTGTCTCAAAACAAAAAAAAGCACTCAAGCTAATTTTGTATAAAACAGGAGGGATACTTTGAGTTAACAATGTGAAATGTTAATACGTGCAAAGTGTCTCAAAACTAAGTTATCATATGAATAGCTATCAAGTGAGTGTATATACTTAAGCATTTCCTTGAGTCATATTTTAAAAAATGTTTGGAAGCTTAAGCATTGTTCAGCAGTAACAGAAAAGGAATTCATTTCTTACCCTGGAGTTTTTTTTTTTAATGCCATAGTGTTATATATTTCATTTGGTAGTTCTGAGACATTTATGTAAATATTTTTACCTAACTATATCTGAAACATACTTTTAGCAACATCTTCAAAGTAAGGGCAGATCAAAGTGCCAGGGTGCTAGATCAAAACATGAAATGCCTTTAAAATATTTTTCTTTATTTTTTTTGCTGTAGTTCAAAGCAACATAATAAATATTATCTCATCAATATCATTGTAAGAAAGCAAAATTTGAATATTGACCCTCTCATATACTTAGCCTGTAAAGCAAGAGAACTTTGAAAAAACAAAAAAAAAAAATGAAAAGCAAGAATCTGTACTGTTTCATACAGTGAAAAAAGCAGCAAATGCTGGAACTATAAAAAATAATTAGCAAGACACAATGAAAATATTCATTAAGCATTTGTGCATGCCTTCATCTTAGCATTGATTCAATTGGACTGAGATGAGGTGATAATATTGTTATTTTTGTTTTATTGACTGTACCATGAACTTCTAAAGGAAAGGACATTGTCTTATTTACATTTGTTTTACTAATTCCTAAATGAGTATCTGCCTGACAATAGCTCCTTAATGTGTAATGCTTATAGAACTGAAATTAAAAGAGGCCAGAGAGAGGGAAGGGGAGCAGAAGAGAGAAGGTAGAAGAGCGGGGAGGGATGACAGGGCAAGAAGATGGGAAAGACAGACAGAGAGACAGACATACAGACACAGAGAGACAGACTTTGAGAGTAGAGTGTTTTTGAATTCCTAAAATCAAGGACAAGATAGAGCTTTGTCTTACAATTAATTTTGTTATAAACACAGCCTCAATGACTTGTAAATGGTTAACTAATTAAATAACATTTGCTCTGTTTTTTTCCCTTCTTAACTTCAGAATATAAAAATCAGAGAGTGACACTATCATATTTAAGCCATGAAGCCTAATCTAATGTTTAGCTTTCCTTAAAACCATGATCATGTTTTATTTATATGACAGAATTCAAAAGTCAAAATTAGCCATTTATCATTTATTTTAAACCAAAATCATAATGCTGTAAGTAATATAGATGCCTTCACATAAGAATGCTTCCTGTTTTTGATGAACAGATATTAGTAGTATAGGTATCTATTTTGTATATATACATATATATATGAAAAATCATATAAGCTAAAAAATCTAGTTCAAAAGGTAAATTCTTCATGTTCCCAAAATTGTGAAGCCACAACAGAGAAAAAAAATACCGTTACCAAAACATAAAGTACAAGACTGACACAGAACACAAAGGTGTTCAAGGACACATTTACTGTTGGTGTCCAAGATTACACCATTCAGGATCATTTCCAAAGTCAGAAATTCAGGAGAGGTCAGTACATCCTGTCATTTGGGACAACGAGGATGACCCTGAAGAATACTCCATTCAGTGAAATAAACCAGACTACAGGAAGAAATAAAATTACAGGCTCTCACTTTATATGAAATCTACAAATGCCAAATTCGTTAAGAAAATAAAACCGTGGATAACAGGGATGGAGATGCGAGGAAAATTGAGGGGTATAAAGGGTACAAAGTTGCAGTTATATAAGGTAAGTCTAGAAACCTACAGTCTGAAGACTGTAGTCAATAACACTGTATTTTATAGTGAAATTTCATAAGTGATTTCAGTTACTCTTCCAATGAGAGAGAGGAGAGGGAAGCAGAAGGGGAGTAGTAACTATAGAGGAAGTGGACATGTCAATTTGCTGGGCTGCAGTAATCATTTTACCATGTATATCAAAATATCATACTCTACACCTTACATATACAGAAATTTCATTTAATAATAATTTTTAAAAGTTTGAAAAGTGCAAAAGATAATAGAACCAGAGAAATAAAGGCTCAACCTATGTTGATTAAAATCCATTTTTTTCAGCTCTTCAAATGAAAAGATCTTTAAGAGACTGGGATTTTTGTGAAGCTTTTTGGGTAAAGGAAAACATGCTTGCAAGATTTGTAATGTAAGATTATTAGGAACTCAGGAAGAGGAAAGAAAATGGGCATAAGGCATGGAGCAAAAGACCTTAAATGGTAAACAAGGACTTACTAATTCCTGCTGTGATGCTTATTTGGAACATTCACTGTATTGCTTATAGCCTGATGTTAATGAGACCAGACTGAGTGTTCCAAATGGACTTCAAGGTCAGTTAGGTGTACTCTTCAGTGGCTTCTGATTGCAAGAAAGGTTTGGCAAGTCATTTACATGTGCAGTGGGGTTCAAGGTTCAGCATGATTATAGGAATCCACAGTCCATCATTTCTGCTGGATACATACTCTCAAATCATACACATTCCCGTGTCCATTGCAGCAACAGCTGGACAAATATATACATTTGGTGTGAACAAAAACAAAATTCATTCTCTTCATATTTGCTTTCTTGGTATTCCTCTTTATGTCAGTACGGGAGAATGTTGTGTTTAGTGAAACATTTGGTGTTATGTGTAACAAGTCATACAATTTTCATGTACTTTAATTTCCTTGTTGAAAATTTAACTTGGAAATAATTCAATAACCCAGGAACATTTATATGTATAAAATGTATTGTAGAGTTGTATTAGGCAAAAACCAAATGCAAGCTAATTGAAATGTCCAATTGTAGAACACCTTTTTCAATATGAGAACATTACAATGTAGAACATTATGCAAGAATATAAATAAAATGTAATTATGGCAATTGAAGAAAAATATAGGAAAATTTATGAGAGAATGCTAGAAGAAAGAAGCAGCATGAAAATGTTTAGTACATTATGAATGCAACCTTCAAATGTTTTACTATGAATACAACTATTTAAATACACATGTAGAAGCAACAACAAAAACAGGTGAAAGTGTAGCTCAGAAAGAGAGCTACTGGGTTACCAAGGGGTGGCAGGGAGGATATCCTGTATTCTGTCAGTCCTCTAATATGCATGTTCTGCAGTCACACAGGCACAGTTTTGAATTTTGGCTCTTAGGTTTACTAGTTATGTGACTATTTCAACACTCTTTTCCTCTTAGGCTTGTCTTTAATTATGTCATAATAGTGACCCAAGCCAAATAAAGACGATTGGCAATTAAACGAGAGATCTATGCAAAGGACCTTAGTATATACAAGTCATTGTTATTAGAGCAGTGATAATATGAATTATTCTTATTGATAATTTCATATTTTTAAATTTTCAGTTTTTCATCTTAATAATGATAGTTACAAATATTTAGATTTTTACCTTTTACCAGACAGAGTATATACTTCAGAAACTAGTCTGTATGGGTTTGAGATCAGCTGTTTAATTTTCTACTTTCATAAATTAGTAAATTTATCCACCTTCTCTGTAAGGCTGCTCTTCCATAAACAACCCACTCATGAAGTGTTGTCCAGATTAAACTAAGATGATGATTATAAACACTTGGGAATTATTTTAACTAAAAACTTTACTACAATTTCACAAGATAATTATAAATGGGATCCTCTTTATGTATTACATTTGAGGAAACTGAGGCGTAGAGTCAAAGGCGTAGCCAAGCCACCACTAAGAGACTGAGTTGAGATTTAAACTTCTGGATGTCTGACTTCTAACCAAGAGTTTATTGTTGCTGTCCCTACTAACTACTAATTACCCATTAGCTAGGACCAAATCCACTTGAGGAAACAATAGCAAATGAAGGGTTTGAGTGAGAGCCCTTCAAATCCTGGTCTATAGGGAAAGATTGCTTTGAGGACTGAGAGACAACTGAGAACCATTTGGGGTTTCGCAATTGTCACTCTCACTAGGGCTTCTGAGTCCCTCCCTGGCCACAGTGTCCCAAATGGTTCCAACTCCATCACCAGTGTAGCTGCTGCAATGGTCTGTTATCCTCACCACGCTGTCTCTCACATTTCCTCTCCAGGCTCCTCTCCACTTGTATTCATATCACCCAGTTGGGGGTGAGATACTCAGGGCTATCTGACATTGCTTGGCTTGTGACTTTGGATTCTCAAACATTCTTAAGTAGCTAAGGAGGAAATGTGCAGCTTGGACTCTGAGTAGAATTCCTCTCATGTCACCTCCCCCCTACCCCACAGTGTGTCATCCCCTGAGGATCAGGGAATAAAGGGGAGGGGTGTTGGGACACCCTACCTGTAAGTGGGTCATGGGCAAGAGCGATGATTTCACTGCATGCCTCTGCAAAGTGACATTGTGTAAGAAACTAATAAAACACAGCAGTCCCTTATAACATGGCATAAAAAGTCACTGACATTTAAATCAAAACATTGTTAGTATCTTAGCTAGTTTCAATAAGTGTTAAGCAGCAATATATTCAGCCAGATATTTTCTCCTCTCATGTATTTCGAATTCACAGTCAAATGATTTCCCTTCATATTCAGTCTTCCAGACCTCTTTCCGTGTGGAGTAACGTCAATCAGTTTTACAGCTGAAGGCATGCTGACAAGGTGAGCACTACACAGTCCAGATTCTGATTAAGCTTGCTATTTACTGCCTTAAATTTGGGGATAAATTATTTTCCTTTATAACTAGGAGTGAAATTCTCATAAAAATTAATCTCAATTAATAGTATAGTGGAGACCCAAGATGCTGAAGGCAATGTGTACATCTTAGCTTG
>RJWT010010345.1:11187-24382 GCA_004365215.1 Cuniculus paca
CATGAAAGGTCTTTGATTGTTTTTCTTTTCTGTTTGCTTATAGTGTTTTCTTCAGTCCGTTATCTATTCAGTTTCCACATCTGTTTCTAGATTTTATACCCTTTGTACAGTTCATAACTATAATAGTGCTTAAATCTTCATTTTTATCCTGAATTCCCCCTTAATGGTCCATATTAAATCTCCCCAAGAGTACTTTTCTATAGTATCTTATTTGCACCTGAAACTTAACACTAAAAAAAAATTCATTAATTTTCCTCCACTTCAACTTTCATGTCCTCACAGTTTCAATGGACTCAAAATACTCGTAAGTCCCAAATTGATATTTTCTGTTTTCCCCCATTATAGTAAGAAAAGTGATTTCCATTTTTTGTTGCTTACCATGTCTTTGAGATTTCTGCTCTTCTTCTGCATTACCTGGAGAACTGTACTTAACAACTGCACATATTAATATTAGAAACAAGGTACGATGATATTTGAGCCAGACTCCAAGATGATCGCTAAACATTACCACCTCTTGAAACTTGTATCCTGTGTAATTTGTTCCCACACTTACTAAGCTGTATCTAGATGATAAAAATAGTATAGTAGAATTGATAATGTGTTGATTCCAAGGTTCTGTTATGCACTGCAATGTCCATCTTTCTTATGGTTCTTTCTTGCCTATGTCTTAAAGAACCATGTAAAGAGAACTATATGACAAGGAGCTAGCACAACCGTCCAAACCCCAGTGAAAAAATGAGTCCTGCCAGCAACCACCAGAGTGAGCTTGGAAGCAGATAATCATATCTTAGATAAGCTTTTGATAACTGAATTCTTGGGAGACAATTTATTCAGATGGATCCTCTAAAAACCTTTTCCCAGAGACCTATAGCTAAACTTCTTCCAAATTTTTGACCTACAAAAACTACATGAGATAATAAATATTTTTTGTGTCTGTTTCTTTTGTTATTGTTTGTCTTTCAGTGCTAGGGATCAAACTCAGGGCCTTGTGCATGCTAGAGGAGCACTCTACCACTGAGCTACATGCCATGCCCCAGTGTTTCTGGTTCTAAGTCAGTTTTAGGGTGAATTGCTCTGTCAATAAGTAATGCAATGGCTCTCTAGTGTAATTTACATACTTATGAGTGGTCCCTCAGGGGCTTGCTGATATCATACAGTCCTGGGGAGACAAGTCTGTCCCCCAAGTGGAGAAGGGATTCAGTAGCCACAGAAACATGAACGATTTCCATCCATGAGAATATGTTATAAAATATAGAGGACAGTAGTCATTTTACAGGCTATCTACTAGGAACCTCTCACACAAAACAACCATCTCTTCTGCAGTCTTTTGATCAGTGGCTGGAAAGTAGTAAAAAGAAGAGCTTGACTAAGGGTGTTTGACAGTTATGTGATTACTGTAGCAAGGACACGAGTAGTAACTCAAACACTGATGAGAATGAAAAACAAGTTGTTTCTTTCCCTTTTATTTTCCAAGTGTTATAAAACATTAAAAGACAAGACTCTACCTATTCAGATGGCAATTTTGGCAATGCTACTGACATTATGTGGAATAGTTGGTGTGGAGGATGGCTTTCCTCTAAAATGAAGTTTGCTTACAGTGCTTCATGTGCATGAATATATTCATCAAGATCCAAGAGTTTCGGCCAGATTTCAGATAACAGGTAAGCCTCACTAAAAGAAAGAGGGGTTCTTCAGAAACACTCTTCGTTGCTAGGCTGGCAGCATATGCTCAGGATCATGCCACTGTGCAGAATCAAGAGAAGACAAAAACAGCAGCAATCTCTGCGGAAGTTTCAGATAAAATAACAACATCATTAGCATCAGCGAATGGTGAGGAACTTCAGAAGTTATGCCAGTCATAAAGCTAGTGCTGTTCCCTACAGAAATGTGCAAGAGAATCCTCATGGCTAGTTCTCCATCTCATTATGGAAGGTGCAATTAATTTTGAGTTTAGCATTTTACTATGACATTTTGTTGATTTTACAGTTCTCTGAAATTTTTATCTGAATAGCTGTGTGATGCCAGAAAACACTCTAAGTTGTTACTTGTTGAATATCTTACATGTTTTATATATGCGCATGTTTTGTATTAAAACTCTAAATCATTATCATACTAAAATAGTAAAATGGTTAGCAAGAGTTTATTCATGAAATCTTAATTTTTATGTTGAAGAGTTAGAGAAGTAAAATATTATCCTAAGTTGATCTGATTTTTCTTACTTAAAAAATTACGCCCTTCACCAGGAAAAGGTTGCCCGTTGTTAGCTGACATTTTATTCAGTCTCTGAGATAATACTTGATATAACTACACCTGAAAACAGATGCTCTAAATTGCTCAAAGAACCAAATTAAAAGTTGTTTAAAGGTAAATTAATTTCAGATTTCAAACCCTTTCCAGGTCTGCATTAGTACATCAATTTTGCTAGAAAACTAATCTGCAAGTAAAATGTGTGATTTTTAAAAAATTCAACACATATGATTAGATTTCTTTTCATTGTATATAGTAATAAATTTAATAATAACCACTGAATTGAGTGATTCAAAACACTCTCTTCAAAAATAAAAAAATAATGAAAAGGAGATAAGGTTAAATGACAAAAGGTTTACTTTTTCCATTACAATATTTTTCCTAATGAATTTTGACTGAATAAGAGAATTGTAGTTCTTCCAGTGAGGCACATAAACTACATTGTCAGAAATCAACTGCATATATCCTAGAAGGGCAGCTAAATCTTAGTCAGACTTCTTTGAATTGTAAAATTGATCATTCCCTCTGGAATATAGGTAGAGGTAATTAGAAATTAATCAAAATAATTAACTTTCTACAATTCTTCAGTCTATGAGTCACTTTAAATGATGACAGTGAACAGCCCAAAGAGATTATTTTGGAAAAGACTTTATTTGAAGTAAAAAAAAGTGAAATTCAAAACTAGAAATTTATTAATCAAAAATACTGCCCTACCTTTGCATAAAACCATAGACACTATTGAAAGGTTTATTTCATTGCAGGTAAGAGGCATTAATAACATGAAGTTGCTCCTAGAAATAAAATTTGTTCTTTTTTATGTAATGGCATATGGAAAAAAAATATATAAGCATTTCCTAAAATTTACTCTGGGAATACAAATATAGTTAAATCATCACAAGATATTTGCTGTTTTTCATTAGCTATATATATGTACTTTCAGCTATAAATTAATAGATGCATATCCTAAGTCAGTGTTCTCAGTTTTGTCTTAAAACTTGTTAGAAATATGAGTTGATGGGCTCCATCTTATATCTACTAATTTGGCAAACCACAGCACTAGGCCAGCAATATGAGTCTTAGCTCATCCTCTAGGTGATTCAAATCCATATTCAGGACACAGAAACACGGTCCTAAACAATCATGATCGAGGGGGACCTTCCATTGGAGATGGCATTCTCACACTTTTCAAAACCTTTACAATGGAGGATCTTTCCATGATCATCAATGTAATAATATTTCCAAAGCAGAGATAATCAGTTTTTGTTTTCAAGGTCAGTCAATTAAATACGAATTTTGCATTGTATAACTTCCCAAACAGCAATTTTGTTCGTAAGAGGGAGATTATCTGAGAATTTGAAAAACTGGTTTAAATATCATTACACTTACTCTTAGCCAAAGGGTCAACAAGAGATTAGATATCATTTAGTGATTATTTCTTTGAAGTTTTCATTTGTAGCCATGGCATACGAGTAGCAAATGAGGTACTGGTTATTTTAGAATTTCCCTTTCAACTATGAAATAAGTGCTAGTAACTAACTCTACCTCAAAATTATCCTTTAGTGAGTCTTGTTAGAAGATAAGAAATTCTTAATGTTAAAATCCAACTTGAAGATCTGCTAATTTTTTGAACTCTTTAATTTCTCCTGAAAATTAATAGAAAATACCTGGAACATTTATATCTTATCTATAACTACTTATTATATATAATGCTTCAATGTCCTCTATTGTTAGAAATGAATTACTCACTTTGGATATTTTTTTATTTCTTATTTTTGATGTATTTTGTGCAAATTTTGGGAGAAGAGAGGTAGAAAGAAGTGTTTAAACCTTATTATTGTGTATGAGGAAACAGGGTCTCATCTTTGTATCCTATGAAAACCCATCGTCTGTGAGTCAGGAGCAGCCGCCATGGGGAACGGAAGAGAATCAAGAAGCCAATCCATACCTTCCCGTGAGCCAGCCAGTGTGTGAGCTGGGAGACAAGAGCAAACCTCCCCATTTCCCCCATAAGCAACGGGCTGATTCGAAGGAAGTCAGGCTGAGATGATACCAACTAAAGTAAAAAAAAAAAAAAAAAAAAAACTTAATGTTTGTACTGTTTGATTGACTTTGCAGGCCTAAAACTGGTAATCTGAGTACCTATTTGGAGGATAACAATATGCAATATATCAACTGTGGGAGATTTTCTTGTGTCCTGTTTTTGAAATCCAATATTTTGTTCCATTTACTATTTTGTTTTATTCCTACATCTGATAATCCAAACAACTATTTTGAAGATAACAATATGCAATATAACAACCATTGTTAAATTCCTATTATCTTGTTTTGAAAACCTATACAGTTATTGTTTTTCTTTGTTGTTGTTGCTGTTTGGCTTTTGTTGTTGGTTTTTTTTTATTTGTTTGCTTCATGATTTTTCTATTCTTTTTTCTCTTTAAAATGAAAAACCCATCATCTCTATGTTATGATACTATATGTCAGATAACAATCCATTAATATGGGAAATTATTTTAAAACTCTCTAAAATAGTTTTTCAATTCAGTTACTTCTTTGTTTATTTGATAAATATCAAAATAAACTATCTTTTGTTACTTTAAATGTATAAATGACTGTCTCTATAGTTTGTTTTTTATTCAATTGTAAGATTTTTGAAAAATTTAAATTTTTCAATAAGCAGATGTTATATATGTATCCAAATTAATTCTCAGAAATTTAAGGTATAATGATTTCTTAAAAAAATTACGCAGTGGTCACTCTTCATCCATGATCTTATTCCCTGGTTTCCGTTACCCAGTTAGCTGTGGTTTGCATTAAGAGGAAAATTCCAAAAGTAAATAATTCATACATTACACATTATTTGTTCTTATATATTGCAGGATAAAATTTTCTGCTGTACCGCTTTGACTCACCCTTGATGTGAATCATTCCTTGACTATCATATAGACTATCATGGAATAGCAGTGTTCGTGTTCAAGTAAAATTTATTTTACTTAATAATGACCCCAAAGCTCAAGAATGGTGTTACTTGAAATTAGGATAAACCAAAGGGAATACATCAACTCTTCTTTCCAGTGAAATGTGAAAGTTCTCAATTTAATAGAGGGAAGCATATTGCATGCAGACAGTGCTAAGATCTACAGTGTATTTTGAGAAAGATCATATTCACATGACTTTTATTATAGTAAATTGCTATAATTTTTCTATTTTACTGTTAATTATTATTATTAATCTCCACTGTGACTAATTGTAAGTTAGATTTTATTGTAGATATGTATGTATGGGAAAAAATCATAGTATACCATGGTTTGTTGCTAGAGTATTTGTAGGAAAGTTTCATTGAGGAGCTTGGAATATTTCCCCCACAAAGGGGCACTACTTGTTTGTCTATGGTATGTTTTACATATAGTATGTAATATTACTTAAAACATATTTGATATTACACAGAGTCATTGTTATAGTTTGTGGTCACATGCCCCCCACCAAGCCTCAAGCATTGGTGGAGGCAGCTGAATCTAGCATTTGTGATTGGTTCATTGTCTAGTGCTGGGATAGGCAATGTGAGTGCTGCACCCAGCCAGGGGCAGGGAGCCACCATACAATGTAAGGGTGGGAAGGAGGCGTGCTTTCCCACTTTGCTATTTCACTCTTGCGGCTTGCAGCCACCATGAACAGCTGCCCCTCAGCCACACCACCCTGCTTTGGAGCCAGCTAAGTACAGACTGAAACCTCAAAACACTGTAAGATAAATAAAACTTTCCTTCCTTCATTTTGAGCATCCGGTATTTTGTCTCAACAGTGAGAGAAAAGTAACCAAGATAGTCATATATATTTTTCCATATATATATAAGAATTAAAATGGGAGTATTTCCAGACAACTATTAAAATATAATGAGTATTTTTTATGAAAAACCTTTATCATAATCTTTTAAACTGTATGATGAGACATTTTTCAAAATTATAAAAAAATGCAATTAGTTAAATAAAAATTTTCAACATATGATCTCACCAAAAATTGCAGACTTCTCATAAATCATTAATTAGTATACCTTAAAACAGGAACCTGGCAGTAAGCAACTGCGACCACTTTGGAAAGCAATAATTTATAACAAAGTCCTTCAAGATTGTCTGAGGAATTTAAACACATACATGTATCTGGAACCCTTTCCAGAGCTACTATAGACAAATTTTCAAGCTATGAAGTTCAGGCTATATTTTTCTATCTGCGATAAGAAGTTTCTATATTAAAACAAATAATCTGGACAACATAAGACCCACTGGAAACCCAAGAATCTAAAGAATTTATGCTATGCTGCTATTCTTAGATTTTTTTTTTCTTTTAAACATGTCTTAATGAATCATTGCAATTAGTGCCTTGCTTTCCTCAGCGCTTTCTCTAACTATCCATTCTGCTTGGTGCTTTCCATGTACCCCAGAATGTCGATGATTGTTGCTAGAGTCTGAATGTTTACATCTCTTAAATTTCACGTTAAAGCTCAATTTCCAATATGGCAGTAGAGATGAGATCTTTGAGAGATGATTGGGTCATGATCGTTCCTGCCTCACAAGTGGAATCTAAATCCTTATATTATTTATTTATTTATTTTTTGTCCTTTTGGGACAGGGTCTCACTGTGCAGTTCAAGCTGGCCATGCACTCACTTTGTATCCTAGTCTGGTCTCGAACTTGCAACCATCCTCCTGCCTCAGCCTCCTGAGTGCTGGGATTACAGCATGTGCCACCACGCCTGGCCTACATCCTTAGAAAAGAGTCTGGAATCCTCTCCTTTGTTGCTGCTGCTGTGTGATGGCTCACAGACAGTACACATCTGTAAGGAACAGGTCCTCCACAGTCATCAAATCTGGTATTTTGAACATGGATTACCTGATCATCAAAACTACGAGCAAGAATTTTCCCTTTTTATAAACTAAGTATTTTGTTAGCACCCTGAAAAGACTAAAACAGTTTCTTCTTTCCCAGATTCCAGAATGGTAGCTTGATTCTCTCTTTTGTTGGTTTTGTTTTCCAGTTATTTATCATTTGAACATGTCTTTGTTTGTGAAGAGAAGGAGAAACATGTGCTTAGTTCATCATACTTAGTCAAGAATAGAATTAATTTTATTGATCCAATGTGTTATTTTAACCTAGAAAAACTATTTTTCTCTTTTGTAAGGGAAGGGGGCTGATTGGAAGTATCAGATTTGTTTATTGGTTTGTTGATCAAGTTGATCAGTTCATGTTACAAAGAACACAAATTGTTTTCTAGTTTAATTTTAGTTTGTCCTTTGCTTTCTTACTTTACTGTTGATTTCTTTTAATTCTTTGACATTTCGTGTTCAAGGAAAGGTTTCAATGCTATCCTCACACCTCTCTCCTTGAGACTGTTCACATCAGTTGTACCTCTTCCTATCTCCAGGGTAAATGTTTTCTGCTTTTTTGCCTACATTTAATAAGAGTTATATTTGTGGAGGTAAAATATATCATCTCTTTCAAATCTGTAATTATAGTTAAGAAAGCTTTCTGTTCTTGCATTTGGAAATGGATTGATTTCATAATAACTGATAGTTTGATGGCATTTTCTTTAAAGCTATCTTCATAAATCTAGGAAGACTTTGCAATTGGTTATATAAGACTAATGGAAATCATTTTTATAAAGTTATATGCTAGTATACACACATCAAAACACACAGGAAAACACTATGGTAATCAAGGAGTTAATCATTACTAAAAAGACATTTATTTTTATGTAGTTTGTCTTTCTTTTGTAGGCGTATCATTCAAGTTCACTCTGCTTCAAATGCCAGAGTGGCCAAATATCTCACATAACATTGACAACATAATCAGTGCAATGAAAGATGGCAATCTGAATTTTGGTATACTTGATGGAAGATTTGCACAAAATAATAATAATAATAATACTTATAAGACAAGTCATTCAAATTGGCTATCTACTTTAATATTTGGTTCTCTCTTTTGTCTAGTTACCCCTTTAAATTATGGAATTTATGTTCAGAGAACATTAGGAATTTAACATATTTTTAGATAATTTATGCCTGCCTAACCGTCTTTATATTTATTCCTCAAAAACACCACACATGCCCCTTCTCACAGTCTTTGTGCTTACTGCTCTCCTGGAATACTATTTCTATTGGCTGCACATCCCTATTGACACACTTTGTTCAATTTTATGTCAAAATATTTATAATTCAGAGGTTTCTCAGGAGCAACATGTTTCAAATTACATTTTCCCAGCTACTTGCCTGCTTATCTTGATTGGATCTTTCATTATAATACTCATCATTTCTTATTTTTTATTATATTTTACTCTTACTGATCTTTCCAGTAGAAAACAACTTTTAGAAGGATTGTATTCTTAGTTCTAGAAAAGAATAGAATCAACACATTACTTATAATAATAGCTCATGAAAGGTATTCAGACAACATGTACAATACAAATAATTCATAACTGAGTAAATAGAATAACTGATTCATTCATACAACTTGGACAGTCTAAGTAACTACTATAGGTCCCTCTCACTGAAGAGAATGTACATCGAGGATCCAGCCTTGTCTATCAAATAGGATGAAGTACTTAGGAATACAGGACTATGTACTCATAGCACAATTTACAAACAACTTTGTTAGGAAAGTTTAAAATTAAGCAGAATTTTATACGTGGGGATGCAGTGTTGCAATAGAGATGTGTTTCCCAATAGAAACTTATTTAACATGTATTACAACAGAATTATAGTGCTAATATTCCCATTACTTTCTGCTGTTTCTGTGGAGAATGTTTTATTTAGGACCCCAAACTCTCTGCATACATATGTCCATATCTGGACTGTGGTCAGGATAGTTCTAACATATGTATTTGTCTATTCCAGAAGTGTGGCAGTCAAGGTGTTCTAAATGCTCCTATTCAGATGTTTAGGTAAAAGTTTCTGATGTCACTTGAAGAAATAGTTTGGCTTCACTTTGCAATTTTAAACCAGCCATATTAACTAACTGGAACCCTGTGTAAAAAAAACATTTAATTTTTTTGTCCATTTGTGCCTTAAACCAAGGTTCCTGTTTCCCTTCAGTCATTGTTTTACCTGAGTTCTAGGTCTCCCCAGTCCAAAAAATGTTGTCTTAATAGCTTTCTAAGTTTTCATTCTTATACCTGTTGTGTTTCCTTTTGTTTTGACTTCTTGATTATTCTTGTGTCTTCAGTTTGAGGCTCAATCCTTTATTTCCTTTTCGTTGCATTGCTTGTGGGTGACATGCTATGGTTCCACAAAATGCAAACCCTGACAGTTGTCTACACCATGAGTACTCATTCATCCCAAGTGACTGAATTGGAACAGGTGCACAGCTAGTGCATTGAAACTTTCTGAAATAGTCTGAATGTTTGTTTGGATATTTATATAACTAGTTGTCCTTTTAAATAACATCTGAGTCTATATTCATTTGTTTCCATTTTCCTTAGATTCTGAAGTGATTACATTCTGTATAAGATGTCTCTCATCTCAAGAAGATATTTTAATTAGATCTTATTTTTTAGTGAAGGAAAAAGAGTGTTGCTCTCCTAAACTGACTGGAAAGGGAATTTCTTAATCTCCTTACTTATCCAGATTACTCCAGTCATAGTGGGAGCAGAGTGCACTACTGCTGTGGATACAGAAAGAGAGGATTTTGATTATGGTGATTTAAGGAAATGTTTTCTGAATGCAGGTGTCCATAGCTTGGGAAATTATCAAATGTTTAATGATGATATTTTAAAATTTCTCATTAGTTATTCACAGCTTCAGTTTCCTCCCACCAACACAATAGTCCATAATAAACAGCCACGGAACTGCAGTAGCCTGTAAGTAGGTGATCATTCATTGCTCACACTGCAGAGGTGTTTGGGTTAGGAGGCTGCTGCCTTGGGCTAGGCTGTTTCACAGGTGGTACCAGCTGGATATTGGCTAATCTAGGCTGACCTTGGCTGGGCTTACTCACACATCTGCAGTTCAGCCGGCTGCCTAGCAGTGTATCTATAGATTGGCTCTGATTCATATGACTCATTTTTTCCTCCAGAAACAGCAGTTTGGTTTAGGCTTACCTTTTTTTTTTTTTTTAATGACAATGGCTGATGGCAAGAGCAAATAAGTCCAAAACTTAAAGGTCATTTCATGCCTGTTCTTGCACTACATCTGTTAAAACCATGCTACCCAACAGCATACCCCATGACCATTCAAGGCCTGAACAGCAGGATACTCTACAATCACATGGCAAAATCCCTAGATGTAAAAAGGGTGAGGAGTTGGAGCTATTAATGCATTAAATGACCACATTCATTGTATACATGGGAGGAAGACATTTAAGAGGACTGCAAGTCCAAGCAGTATAAAGGTTTCAGAAAAAAAATATTGTTGTAATAATTGTCTTTTGGAGGTCTTCTTCCAAGCATGAAGTCAAAGTGCTGAGTGTGGTTGGTAGAGAAGCGTATCAAAAGCATAACTGCTGCTTTCACTAATTACTTTCTAATAAGGAATGAAAATCATCTAAGCTTTCATTTTGGTTCTGTTTTCAGAGCAAAGTATGTATAGTTTTTTTTTCTTTTAAAAATATTGGGGATATGCACTGCCAAAGATATGAGGTCTCTTGGGATGAAATAAATGTTCTGAAATTAGATAGTAGCAATAGTTCCATAACTATGAATGTACTAAAAACCAATGAATCTGACAGAGCTTTTAGAATCAATTTTATGCTATGTGAGTTACTCTTAACATAGGGGTTATTAAAATATTTGAAACTTGGAATATTTAATGCTATTATATCTAAAAACATAAAATTATATTTAATTTTGTGTTTCATTTCATGTTTAAACTTATACCAAAGGAAAAAGTTTTACTAGTTATTTTTTCTATGTGAAATTTGTAGAATGCATTCTTAAAATGATTTTGCTATAGTTTTCAGTTAAGTTAAATGTAAAGCATTAAAAAAAGAAAATTAAGTGAGAAAATATGAATCAAAGTCCTAATAAAACATGAAATGTAAAAATAGAAGTCATTATAGTAAAGCAAAAGAGTATGTTTATGATTTTCATAGTATCAAGCGTATTGTTAAAATATTTCTCAATTATCTTGCCTTTTTCCTTTTCTAAGTTCCATTTACCACAAATTTCTCAAGTATGATCATATCGTGATATAAAACATAACATAAGAACACTATGAAGTGTCTATTAAATGTAAAACCATAAGTACTGAGAAAAAGATAACTATGTATTGACAAAAGATATTCCCTTCAAAAATAAAGAATTAATATTTGGGGTGGGTTATAGCTCAGTGGCACAGCACCTGCCTGGCAAGCACAAGGTCCTGAGTTCTATTCCTGGTACCAAAAAAAATTAATATTTGAATTTTAATCAAATAGAGGTTGTTTCCTGAATTTATTTTTGTTATTCAGAATGAATTCTTTCACCATGAGCTTTTCATTTTAAAAAGATACTGTTTGTGGATTTCCTGATGTAGAGTATAAAATAAATGTCTAAATTTTTAAATATTCACATTATATTTTAAATTTTGCAAAACAGTTAAAAACAAAATTATCGACTTGACTTTCTCATAGTGACCTTTTCATCTATACAGATAAAAGTACCTAGCCAGACTTTTTGTTACCTAGAGTTGTGATTCTATGTATAGTGCTTTCTGCAGGGAGAAGTATGCAAACTAAACATGCAGAATTAAGTGAGACTTTATACAAGAATTACTTTTCTAAAAAAGTTTAATGAATATAAATTAGGCCCATACTTTGGTTGATGATTTTTTTTTCTAAGATGTTTGTTTTTGCAGAAAATAACGGCCCCAAAGTATCAGGTTGAATAAAATGAAATTGCTCTTTTGTAGGCACTAAATGGACAAATACTGACAATTTCTTGGGTTTGAATAAATGAATCCACTACCAACGGAGTAGATATTAAGATATAAATATATACTTAATAGCTTTTCTTACAGGTTTCATTTTTTCTTTTTAGTAGGTAGATATGTAAGCCTCCAAAACTGTTGATAATAATTTGCACCATAGGGAAATCTTTCAAGATGACTGTTTCCGTTTTCAGAATCAGCATTTCTACTTTGTTCATCTCTGATTTTTGGTACTAATAATAACATAGATTTTTTAAAAAGACAATTTATTTTCTGCAATCAATATCCATGCCATTCTAAATGTTTTTTTTTCAAGATTACTGTGTACTCTACCTTTATGTTCCTTCTCAAAATTAATCTAAAGCCAAAAATTTTTAGTTTGGATAAACAAAAAAGAATGTGGATTATTGTCTTTAACATGAAAGTGTATCCTTCAAGGACTGAGTTACAATCATTAAAAGTGCTAAAATATCCTTGAGGTTAAACCTTTGAAATAGATCATCAGCTGATGACCTGGTTGAGCAAAGAGGCTCTTAGTTATTAATACAAACATCTTCATCTTCTTTTTTAGTAGTTTGATACATTGAATCATATACTTTTCTCAACAATTTTCAATTGTCAACATGTGGGTCAAGTTGTTTAACCACATTGATTTCAATTAATTTCAATATTTTTAAGTAAGTGCAGTTGCAAACTCTAGCTTATGTACTCAGTTTTTGTTATCCTCTCACACATAAATATATGAATAACAACAAGCAAATTTTGGGAATGTATTTAGATTTATTAAGAAGATATGGAAAACTTGTTTGACAGTGAACTAATGGTGACCACACTGAGAAGAGACCAGTGGAAAATTTAACTGTAGAGTAAAAAAATGTTGAGTAAATAGGAAGTGCAATGATAGTATACTACATGAAATATTTTCTATATGACTAAGCTGTGACTAATAATTATAGCATTATAGAAATACAGATATTGGCTATTATCTTCACAACTATGTAATCCAAATGGAATAATGTGTGTGAGGGATTTACGTTGGAAGGACTGGGCAGGATAAGAAA
>RJWT010010346.1:0-24288 GCA_004365215.1 Cuniculus paca
CTCACCAGAGACACAGAGCCTGATTCTGGACCCAGCCTCTGACCTAGCTGCCAATGTGTGGGGAATACAGACTGAGAAATATACACTCAGCAAAATCCAGACTGTGGGAAACTCTACAAGGGAAGCAGCTTGAATTGTGCAACAGAAAGATTACTTAAAAAGAGGGTAGAGGAGGAACTTACAAATTAAAAGACATTTTTAAAAAAATATTGTTTTAAAACAGGCAAAACTAAACAACAGTGTCTTAAGGAGACATACTTGGATTTTAAAACTTTTTTTGTTTTTTGAGGTAGGGTTTCACCTAAACTTGCAATCTTCCTGTCTCCCTACCAAGTGTTAAGATTACAGGGTGTGTATCATTGCACCTAGCCTTTGGATTTTAAAAACTCCTCAAATCAGTTGAGCGGCCACACGTACAGAGAGAAAAAGCATCGGGCTGGGACCAGGCAGAGGGCTGTCTTACCGGATAAGTACCGAAGTTCTGTTTCTCAGCTTGGGCGTTTTGTTCTTCATTTGTTTCTTTGTTTTTCTGGTAAGCGGGATTGAACCCAGGGCCTTCACACTGAACTACACCTTCAGGTCTTTATTTTGAGACAGGATCTTATTAAATTGCTGAATTGTCCAGGTTAGGCTTGAATTTGCAATAATCCTGCCTCAGCCTCCCAGAGCGCTGGGATTGCAGATGTGCACCATCATGGCTGGCTGGGCATTGACCTTATAATTATTCAACAAACCATGTATGTGTTGTGTGTGGGACTTGTATCTGTTTTGTTTTTCATTTAAACGGTCAAAGTATGCTTAGGTAAATAAGTTGAAGCCTTTCCCCCAGAGTTCATGGGGATAGAAACTGATGAAGGTTTTCGTCAGGCAATTTCGCTCTAGCTACCTGTATTTCAAATTAATACAGGTCCCATATATCTCCCAGGTTCAAAAACAGGCAACGTAAGGAAGGTAACTGCAGATGGGTAAGTGGGAAGGGTTATAAAGACACGAAATGAAAAATAAGCTCAGCCCAGCCACACACCCACCAGAGGTCAGGTTTGGTGGTACACATACCTTTTACATCTCTTCTAACTCTACGCGTCGGTAACACAATTGGCATCATTTCAGATGTGCCAACTGGGGCTCAGCAACATACTGAGAGTCACCCAGCCACGCAGAGGACAGAGTCCTTCACTTTAGAAATTAATACTCCAGAGGTAAGCGAGTAAGAAACCAGCAATTGCCCTGCCAGCCTATCAGATAGCAAAGAAAATGAAATGCAATGTTTTTGTTAAACAAAACAGAATGTTCTTGGTAATAAATGCAAGCAAGAAGCCCAGAGGCCTTGTGTATAAAGTTATCTTTTGTACAGTTAGTGTAAAAACTCATCAGTACCTACGATGGTGGATTGATTGTGTCAACTTGAGGAAGAGAAGCTCAACTAAATCAGCTCGGCAACCCCACACCCTAGGACAGCTCTTCGCCTGGCTGATATAAAGGGGAAATGAAGGATGGACCTGCTTTCGCTTCTTCCGAGGAGCTCCAGTCTTTGCCTTCACCTTGGACATCATCTCCCAGCTTCCGGTGCAGACTCCAGCTTCCGGCACAGATCCTTGGGCAGATCCACTGCAGACCCATCAGCCTCCTGGTACGGACTTGCACGGGACACTGCAGAGAGCTCCAGACCTTGGGCTGGATCCTCCCATCTCTAGTGTGCAGACCGACCTCCTGCACTCTTCCTACCTGACCATGTAGGTGGCCGTTGTAAGCCAATCTTGTGAATGCTTATGCATTTGTGTATCTTGTGTTATATCTCTTTCTCCGGTAAACACTGACTGATACAGAATATTTCCAGCAGTATGGCATGCATTATAATACAATGCCATTTACAACATGAAACCATTCTGTAGTTTTCAAACACATAAACACCTGAGAGGTTTTATTTCAAGTTGGAGGAATTCAAAGTCAGTTCTGCGCTGAGGATTTGGCTCAGTGGTGTAAGCGCCTGCCTGTCAAGTATGAGGTTGTGAGTTAAATCCCGGGTGCCACAAAAAATAAAAAATAACACAAAGTCAATTCTGCTCTGTAGACAACTAAGTGAGCTCCCAGCTGAAGGCCCAGCACTCTCACTGCCTGACAGGAGCCCGCTGTCCCTCCAATGACCCGGTGCCCTTCCTGAGGACAGGCAGAGGATTTCCACACACCAAGACCAGGCAGACTCCCAACAGGGGAGGTGCAGTGGCTGGAAGGAGAGAGAATGCACAGACATGAAGGTCGGTCAGGCAGGGCCCCAAGGGAAATAACATTCATTTCAGATGCGCTGTGAGAGGGGAAGGAGCGCTGGTCTGTCAGGCCACCTGGGGTCCTGACTGCCATTTACTGGTTCTGTGACCTCAGAACAAATCATTTAACTCTTCTGAAATCCAGCCTTCCCAGGGGTATAAAAGGGTTAATAGCAACTGCCCTTCATCCTCCCAAGGCAGCAGCAAGGATCAGAGGAGTAAATAGCAGCTGCACCCACTGAACGCTTGCCATGTGCCAGGCACTGGGCCGTGTGTCACATGCTGGGTGCCTCTCAATTCTCCATCAGCTCGCTCAAGTAACGAGCTTTGCAGAGCGTGAATGATTTTCCCATCATTTCCCATGTAAATGAAGGGTGATGTTAAGTCCAAGTTCTATGCCCATTAACTGCCACCCCTCCTACGGCCTGTCTCTAGAAGGGTCCCATATAATTTCAAACTGAAGCGGGAGACACGTAACAGGTGCCAACCGTGGTCTGGAGGACAACAGGGCCACTTCAAGGACACCTCCAAGTGCCAGGTGTGAGATGAGGGAGCTCCAGGCCCAGAGGTCCTCTGAAAGCTCCAGCAGGACACCCTGGGAAAGTGGGGCTATGGTCTCCTCGCCCACCCTGTCCCTGAGAGATGGCCCCAGCGGCTCTCTGCACAGGAGAGAGCTCCTGGGAGTGGCCAGGATTGCATGAGATTGTCCACATTTTGCAGAGGAAACAAAAAGAAACTTCCTAGAGCAGAGACTCCAGCCCTTGCTGCCTCCCAGGAATGAGACAGAGAGCCCCCAGTGGAAGTCCCCAAAAAGACTGGGAAGTGTGGCACACCGTAGTAGAACGAGCTTGAAAGCACAACCCTGGGCTGGAGTATCAAGTCGAGCTCCGACCTGAACAAGTCAGGCAAACTCTTCTTCTCATACTCTCCCGTTCCCAACGCCGTGTCTTTGAACCACCAATGACGTATGCGCGACTGTCCCACCGCGGGGCTTGCATGCCTGGTGGCACAAAGAGATCTAATCGCTTTCATTGGTCTTTTTACTAATAAAAATAGAAAGCTATGGATGGACAGTCGTGTATGGACCACTGGTGGTTAAGGCCACCCAGCATTAATAACCATTAAGGTTCCCTAATCTTTAAATAGTTAACTCTATGTTGCTACTGTTGACACACAAAGTTAAGTAACACATGGTTTCTCTTATATGAGAATCTCAAAATAAAAACAAAGAGCAAAATAAAAGATAAATAGGAAACAGAGATAGCTCTTTTGCACATAGGAAGGATACCAAGAGGTGGAGTGAGGTGAGGAGAGGGAAAAGGAATTTTTTAAGAGAATTAAGATGCATTCTGCCCACGTGTCAACCCTACATGAGTATGATCATTGTGTATTACAAACTTACACTAACAAAAAAAAAAAAGGCGTGAGTTTAGCCTCCATGTACCTATAATCCATCTCTCCTGTGCATGCCTCAGTATTCTCTTAAGCTCTTTACAATTTAACCCCTCAAATAGTCCCAATTCCAAATATTCTGACCTGCTGTCTCTATAAATCATCAAAAAACCTCAGAGGTTGTCTGATCACATCTGAAAATGGAACAAAATCCCACATAATGCATCAAAGAATCTGATTCAGGATCTAAAAAATGTGCCCAAGCCATTTCCCATGCTTTTTTGTTTTATCTGTAATCAAATCTGATTTTAAGCTTATAAAAAGTACCTAACTATGGATCAAGGATTAAATACTGGAGATAGGGCCAGGGATTTTGCTCAGTGGCATAAGTGCCCACCTGGCAAGTGCAAGGTCATGAGTTTGATTCCAGATACTAAAAAAAAAAAAAAAATACTGGAGAGACAAGTTGAATAAGAAAAAAATACATGTCAAGAACGTGGAGCCAGGGAGGAGAAGGGCGACTAAAAAACAATTAAGATATGTTATGTACATATACGAATTCCCCACACTGAGTGTAATCATTACATATGGCACCACGTACCAATAAAAATTTTAAAACAGAATGTGGAGATACGGTGTCCTGCTTTCCCTAAAGAATATACACCTGGAGCTGGGGATTTAGCTCAGTGGCATAAGCACCTGCCTGGCAAGCAGGAGGTCATGAGTTCAACCCTTGGTATCAAAAAAAAATAAAAAATAAAAAATAAAAAAATATATATATATGTATATCTTATAGACAATGTAAATCCTAATTTTTATTGTCCTTTTTTTAGTGGAAAAAGTCAAAATCACAGCTAACGTTGACTGAGAGCTTCCTCAGGACCCAGGACTGTTCTGAGACGTCTTCCAACTTACAGGTCTATTTTTGTGCCCTTTTGACAGAGACGCTGAAGAGATTTAGGGACAGATGAGGTACTGAAGAACTTTGAGCAAGAGCAGTAAGTTGACTTGTATTTTTGTTACATCTTTTATCTACCACTGGAAGGATACAGCTCACTTCTTCTTTAACCTAACCAGAGTTCGGAGGTGGGAGCCATAAAAACTCCCGTAAGCTGGTGACTGCTGAAGCCGGAGCAATGCAGACTACATCAGTCCCTCATTTTCATGTGCTTGAAGTTTTCCATGACAAACTTTTTTTAAAAATCTCTGGCTACTACATGGAGATCCAAAAGAAAAGTGTGAAATAGGAAGAGCCCTGTTGGAGGATTAACAAGTGAGAACTGATGAGGGGGGGATGCAGCAGGTTAGAGAGTACATTTTAAGAGAGAAAAAGACCCTGCATGGTGTGGAGAGAAAAACCTGATTAAAGGTAGCCCTAGGTACCCAGTTTACACAACTTCATCACTGGAGGAGCTGACAACAGGGCAACAGAGTTTAGGAAACAGATGAGGGAAGGGCATGGAAATGTCACTGGGTGCAGCCACAGCTTGAGCACGCAGGTGGCAGGTCAGTGGCCCTTTCCTAAGGTACACTGAACACACCCAGAAGTATTTGCATGTAACTTATCTACATGATCTATGAAATTATCTACATTATGAAACGAAACTTTAGCTGAGCGTGGTGGCTCACGTCTGTAATCCCAGCACTCGGGAGGCTGAGGCAGGAGGATCATTGAGTTCGAAACCAGCCTGAGCTACCAAGTGAGCTCAAGGCCAACTTCAATGGCATAGTGAGACCCTGTCTCAAAAAGACAAAAAAAAAAAAAAGAAAACTTGTCCCCATGTCTCACACATTCCCTACTCAAAGGACCACTGATCGCACTGTACATGATGGCTTTAGGTACTGGACATCCAGCCTCTCAAAACAACTTACCTCTGCGGACGAGGAGCACTACTGTCCCTTCAGAGGAACCATAAGAACCAGATGAGATTTTATGTATATCCCACTGTCAGCACAGGCACAGCTCCAGACATCAGAGATGTTGTCACCTTCCTTCTCGCCACACCTCGTGTGCCAGCCTCCTTTGCCTTTTTATTCTTTTGTCTTTTTGAGACAGGGTCTCGCTATGCAGTTCAAGCTGGCCTTGAGCTCACTTTGCAACCCAGGCCAGTCTTGAACTCACAAGGATCCTCCAGCCTCAGCCTCCCAAGTGCTGAGATTACAGGTGTGCGCCACCATGCCCGATTTTTGCCTTCCTTTAGACTAACAGAATAGGGCGGAGGTGTGGCTTAGTGGAAGAGCACTTGACCACCCCTGGGATCAATCCATAGCAATGCCTGTGAAAATGTTAAGAGCAGCAACAGACTCAACAATCTTTTCAATTACTCAGGTGCTGAAATGAAATGCATTTGAGTACAGCTCCAAGTCACCTCACGAGTTCTTAGAAGGTGTGAGGGATCGCAGGACTTCCTGGGCCTCTATCTGCTTGCCTTGCCTTCACCCCATCCAGAGGCAAATTACAGAAACGCAGGTCACAGCTCTGCAGGTGGTCACTTCATTCCGTGCTGCTTAGAAAGGGTTACGCAGCATCACTAGAAGCACAGACATCCACACTCTTAGCAACCAGTAAGGCGTGTGCCTGTTGGCCTGTAATTTGTTCAGAGAAAATTTAAAACTAGCAATTCCCCAGTTCATTGAGTATTCAGAGATGGGGTACACAGAAGACTTCAGCTTGTCGATTCATCCGTGATAGCCACGTACATCCTGAGGCGCTGCATGGCAAAACACCAGCTCACAGCTCAAGACAGCCCCCTCTAAAACGGGTGCGAGCCCCAACCAAGCCGTCAGAGCAACTGCCCACGGAGAACCCTGTGGCAGTGGCAGTGGCAGTAGCAGTGGCGATAACCTCCCTGAAGAATCAGCTGGCCACAGGCTGTAAGCAGCAGTGAGGGCCTCATTCTAATCCCCAGTTCTCACTGGGCAGGGAAGCATTTCTTAAACACATGCACTATGTAGCGTGTCTGCAGAACCAGGAATTTTCATTAGTTTATGTTTGTAGCACCCAATGATTACATATACCATGTGAAGTTGGCACATGTACGTAACACATCTTAATTATTTTTATATCCCTTCCCCCCCATAGTTTGGTCCTCTTCTATTATTTGCCCCAATAGAATACAACAATGATCTAGAGAGTGTATAAAAAAAAAAAAAAACATCGTTGAAATTTTAAACTCTGCTTCCATCCTTTTCTAAGTTTCTGCAAGGCTTTCTTTTCAGTCTCCCTTTAGTCCCTTGATCCATGTGCCTCAGCACCATGCCTGGCAGTTCCTGCAGATCTTAACACTCCTGGGAACTGGAACTCACATGCAATATAAGCACATCTAAGGCTTGGTGTCCATTTCTGAAATAAGTCGCATCTGAGTACAGACAAGACCACAGCAAAAGGCCACAGCCTGGCCTGCAGTCGCTCACATTATAATCCAATGCTGCCCTCTAGTCGCTCAAAAGAGAAACAGCACTCACCCAGCTGGTTTCAGGAATCAAGTTCTAGAGGTAACAGGATTTACTGCAGACAACGCTACAGGAAAAGGAGGGAGCAGAGGAAGAGCTCGTCACAGACAGCAACAGTTCATCTCAAGGCGAAAGTTAAGAAAGAGGCCGGGATAAGTGACCCAACCATCACCTACTGGCCTCCTCTATGTCCTTTAGCAACAGACCCAGGAGTGCCTAAAGACCGAGATTCTCTCCTACGTCTGTCAAATACTCCCAGCAGGTACCTGTTACCTCATGCAGCTGAACCATTTTTGTGACTTGAAAAACTTCCTCCAGCCACTTCTCTGGGTTGAAGGCTAAGACCTGTGTAATACTTACCCCCCACCCCGCCCCTTTCATACTTCTTAAATGCATGTGACGATGTCCATTTTTCCTAAGAGATACAGGAACTAGTCTACAGCAATTTTATGATTAAACAATTATAGAACCAATTGTCAATCTCAGAATTCAAATTAAACAAAACATTTAAAGTTGGCATAATGAACATTTCCAGGAAGAGAATAATTAATAGGACAAGAATGTCAGGTTTTTTATATGCCCCTTCTTCAACATTGAAAATGGTTTGAATAATAATCCATGAATCTTTTCATTTCTGTAATCAATTTTCCAGAAGACTTGCAATTTCAAAGTCATTAGATGAGGCCGCCCAGCTCTCACATAAAGCCCCTGACCTCCACAGCTCCTCAGGTACACAGCGATCAATGCTGGGAGGGGGAACGAGTAATCAGCTGACTGGGACATATGAAAATATCTGCCTATGTTCTTTTTGGCTACAGGCAAATGTTTTCAATTTCTTGCCTTTAGTCTTAAGTATCAAAAGGGGGCTGGGGCAGGAGGATCTCAAGTTGGAGGTCAGCCTGGACAACTTACCAGGACTTTGTCTCAAAATAAAAAATTAAAACTGTGGGTGAGTGGTAAAAGCATCCCTGAGTTCAATCCTCAGTACTATAAAAAAAGAAAAAAAAAGAAAAGCATTCTCACTGGGTGTGTGTGTGTGCAGACTGGGGGAAGAATCACATGTACTTATTTTTGCACAAAAGCTGCCAGTATTTATTGACAGTGCTGTTAACTTAAGCACAGCTGGCTCCACAAATCATCCTCCACACATCATCGCATTCCAGAAAGTTTCCAAGAAGGGATACTAGGACAGGCCTCCTCTGTTGTTCAACTGGATCTGAGGAAAAAACAGAAGAAATCATGTATCTGATTTGTTTACAAACACAAGTGCACATGCTGGCACCGTAGTTCTGAAAGCCGCACTGTTCCCCCCCTCCCCATGCTACAGCACTGCTCAAAATTTATTTTGAAAAATTCTTTCCCCTAATTAAATCTATCTGCACTCCTTAACACTCAGGAATCTAAGGAGAAAGTCATTCAACTCTGATGAAGAGACCAACTGCCAAGGTCAACCTCAGAACCACCACCACATCGGGGCAAAGACTGAGCCAGAGAAGGGAATTGTGCCCTACATTTCCAATGCTGGGCAGCAAAACTAACAACCAGCCATGAACCAGCTGTGTGAAACAGGGCAACCACTTCAGGATCTCCCAGGAAACACATACACAGTAAGAGGGTTTACATGCACACGTGCTGGAACTGCACCCAGGGACACCTCTCTCTGCTAAGCCTACTCTCTCGTGAATTACATGTGTTCAGCCATTACGATCTGGGTGAGTTCACTGAATGCAGTATTAGAGACGTGACCTCAACAAGAGAGTCAGATCGCTGTGAACTGGACTAAGAAATGTGCGGGGAAGGCTCAAGCCCAGCTACAGCCTGATCTACTTCTGTTCCACTCCCCTAAATGAAGCGGCAACCTATGAGCACAGAACAAAGGTGGGCTAATGTGGTACCTATGCCCAAGGACAGCAAAGCATGCCTTCAAAGCCTACAGAATTTATTTTTTAAAAAATTTCCTTACTTTACCTCCTCAGAAGTCTGAGTAATGGTGCAACCTGAAAAAGCAAAACACAGCCCTGTAATTTCCCGCAGTATAGTCCATCAGATCATGAAATGGCACTTAGAAGGCTGGCGCAGGGGAAGTGTGCTCACAATCACTCTCAGCTCCCCGGTCTGACATTCTGGAGGACCCTACGTCTCAGACTGCAGATAAAAATCATTAAACGTGCTCCAAAGCATCAAATTGGAGGCTATGAAATACCTGATCAGCTGTACTCCACAGACACGCTGTTAACCCAATTCACTAACAGAGCTACAAACAGTCTCATTCTAGAGAGCTACGCTCCAGTGAAAAATCTAATGGCTCCTAAGGTTTACTTGGAGAAAAGAAATTTCAGTTCTAAAAAACCAAAGCTTGGAAGAGAATTTCTAAGTGTGATAAGAACCTGCATCTCCTTATAGACTCTCTACAGAAATAGAATGTTCACTTCCACACTGATCTGAAGCAAGATCCAAGGAATTATCCCGCTAGAATGCATCTTCTTTTCAAAGTAAATATAATTTTAATCTACAGTTTGCTGTATTCGCTTCTCACTACACTCTCAAAACCATTTACATTTCTCCTTTTCTTCACCTCGTAGACCTTCCCTAAACTATGCAAACAGAAACCCAGGTTCTACGCAGCACCCAAAACCAACAAAAGGAGCACAGAAAGGGGATGGTGACTGCCACCACAGGTCCCTACTCAAGGTTCTTCAGCTCTCCCTGAAGATCCTCCTCATCACCGCTATCTCCTTGCACTGATGCAATTAGGCATAGTTTGTTCCTGCTTTACAGCCAGGTATGCTGGGTGCAAAAAAGAAACGAACAGAGCACGTAACCTGGGTATCTTTGTGGTTAACATCCTTATTTATAACTTACAGCTGCGGGGACAGAAACATTTTTCAGAATCACTAAATCTGGTGAAGTAAAAATTATCAAATCATCAAAGGTTAATCTAAACATAAAGCACGCAGCAAATGGCATTATTGTTAAAGTGGCTACTTTTCCTCAATATAACATTTTCCAACTGAAGTTTGCTGGGGAAAAATATCTATATACACTATACACACATACTGTCATTCCTCAGGTGAATTTCTCTGCTAGTGGCATTTTATGGTAGAAAAGATGCACAAGATTAATGATGAGGATGAGTCAGGCTGAACATTCCACTGATTACAGAATCAGTAAGTGGTATATGTAACTGCAGAGTTGGGAATATATAGGATCTCTTCACATTTTCACAACAAGTATATTAGGTAGCTCCGACTTTTAAACATAAATAATACCCACCTATACATCAGGGCCTTGCCTTTGTCATTACCCAAAGCAAAGTAGCCACCTCTGGGAGAAAAATCCATGGAATGGACAAGAGAAATATTCTTTTTTTTTACAACTGGAAAGTTAGAAAACACTGTACAGGATGGAAGATGAACCTGCAGGAGATAATAAAAAGCCTTAAATACAAAAACTTGGAACTCATCTTTTTTTTTTGAAACAGGATCTCAGTACGCATTTCAGGCTGGTCTTGGGCTCACTTTGTATCCCAGGCTGGTCTCGAACTTGTCATCTTTTCTTTTTTTTGGACAGGGTCTCACTATGTAGCCCACATTGGCCTTGAACTCATAGTGATCCTACTGCCTCAGCCTCCCAAGTGTTGGGATTACAGGTTATGTGTCACCACACCCGGCTCGTCTTTCTTAAAATTTTAATTTTCATTCTATCTTTTGCTAGTACAAAGCATTCGTTTTAATTGTAGCATACAGGAAAGCACTGTTCTCTTAACAATATAGCAAAGCGGCCCAAAATTAAAGTTTGATCTTCATGTGCTATTAACTGAGACAAGTGATGAAGGGGGGGAAGAAAGCGTCAAGGAACCGTCTACCTCGGTGCCTGGAGCGGCTGACACCTGCTGACCAAACAAAGGAACGAAGTGAAAAGTCAGTGGTGGCAGCTAGCACTGCTCTAGCTCACTGACCACAGCACAGATCTGAAAATCTGATCACAGGGAACAGGCATCTTCAACATGATGAAGAGTTTTTGTGTTGGGTCATTTTGTTTCATTTTGTTTTGAGAGAGGGTCTTGCTAATTTGCCTGGGGTGGCCTTGAATCTGGGATCCTCTTGCCCAAAGACGAACTTTATATAAGTAAAATACCACATCTTCTGATATCATAAAATTTTCTTTTTATATTTTCATTTGTGATGGAAACCTCATCTTTTGCCATTTCTTCTCAAAGAAGCCTTAACCATGAAAACTTGATTCATCAAGCGAAACTGTGTCGATTCAGAGATCAACTAGCACAAGGAGGAGCATGGTACCTCCCTCCGCAGCCTGCTTCTGGGGAAGAGGCCCACGCCCAAGACAGGTGAGGTAAGTCCTCACCTACCGTGTGGATGGGGACTGGGGTGCAGCTCAGTGCTGCAGCACTTGCCTCACATATACAAGGGCCTGGGCTCAGTCCCCAGTATTGGGGGCCAAGAAAACTGGGTAAATCCAGGTGTAGAAGCAGTTACCAAAGCTGGACTGTAACGGTAACAACTCTCTTCCCAGCATTCTCTGGCTCTTGCACTAGACACTGCACCTTTGCATTCGAATGCTTCATTACCACTCAGTTGTTTATCATGGCAATCTGTCATTCTCCACACTTTCAGATGCAACTTTACCACCAATCAAGGTGGTTTTCAAAGGCAGGTAATGGGTAAAACCCACTGATACATAATCTGCCTATTCCACAGGCTTCAGGCAGTCACTTATTAAGACTCAACTCCCTCTGACACAGATCTATGGGTCACATTGTCAAGAAAGCAGTTTACAGAGAATCTCTAGGCTGTGCTGAATTACTCTCAACTTTGCCAAAAGGCAGGTTCTGTCTGCATAGCAAGGCGGGGAAGTGGTCTTGACCTATTCAAGCGGAGAAGGCAAGCGGTGCCCCAGTACGATCTTAACCTTTTTTCCAATACTGGGAACTGAACCCAGGGGCTTTTGCAGCAAGCTATATCTCTAACCCTTTCTTATATTTTATTCTGAGAGAAGCTCTCACTAAGTGTAAAAGATTTCTTAAACATAATTCGTATTAAACCACCACTTTAACTCCCAACCTAAAAAGGAAAAAACACCCTCCTAATTTAGATTCATGTAACTTATCAATGCCATCAACTGCTTTTTACAAGTACAAAAATTAAGAGCAGAATATACATAGCAATTTTTTGAAGTCTATTTCTGTCAAAGGTAGCTGTTTATTTTGATACCTAAATAAAGAGAACAGGCCATCAGAAACTGGAAAATAACACATTTATAAAGCCACTCATACACATGAATGGTGTCTCCTTAGATGAGGTGGCCTCACGCAACCAATAACCTACATAACCACACACAGCAGCCACGCGTTCAAAGGGTGGACCAGTGTGTCCACCCTCACAGGACTAACACCAACTTACTGATGATTTGTTTTTCACTGTTACCGCCTCTACTGACTTGGAATACGGGGTATAGCATCTTACAGTGTGTTCCTGAGAGACTCCACAGGATCTACCTGCAGAGTTCCCTAGGGAGGCCTCTCCTTGCTCTAGTGCCCTGCCCTCAGACCAATGACCACCTGAGCAGAACTCTGTCGTAGGTCAGAACTCTTCACATGGAAATCTTTGTGGCCTTTGTATTAAAAGCTACAACTAAACTATTAAGAAAGAATCCCACAATGACCCAAATTCATTAGCTCAGGAAGTTCCCTCTATTCTTAACACCATTTCTGTCATGACAGTTAAGGATCCATATATCAAAACTCAACCAGTTAAAGCTCATTCATCTTTGATTTATTGGGTAAGATGTTCCACAACTTTCTACTGCCTCCAAGACTGTAGATGTGATAACAATTTGACTTCTCAGTCTCCTACTGCTGCAGTGGCTTAGATTTATATTCACTGCCTTGTGCTGGGATAACAAAACTGGATCATTATAAGCAATTGCATTTAATGATACCAACACTGTTTCCCTGAGACATTCTGAAGCTGCTACGCTTGGCTTCTTTCCATTAGATATTACGGTTGACTACCATTTAAAAAATGTGATTTGGCTGTTACTAATGAATTCCTTATGTGATTTTGCCACAATAAAAAAATATAAAGGCTGTCATGATCACTGGAGCAAACTAGGCAGAACTAACTACTCTGCATCTTGCAGAATATATTATGTCAACAGGAGATGGATTCCATGGTTTCCTAAAACAATTTACTACCATTAAAGTGACATAAGGTTAATATGTACTAGCACACAACCACTCCCATTTGAGGAGTAGAGATTTTAAAGCTGCCCTAAATTAGAACCTTCTCATTTATCGAATGATTCGCTGAACAGAAAGATGATAAAATGCAAATGCTACAGTTTTCAAACTGTTCGCAGCATGACCCTCTCTCTATAAAACCATACAGAGGATCCCTACACACACCACAGGTAAAAGCCACGTGGCTCTACGTAACACAGGCAGCAGGTCGGCCTCCTCCGGGCCCTGCCTGCCATATAAAGCCCTGCGTAGCAATGCTAAGGAGAGAACGGTCTAGAATCACTGCTATGTCCTTTCCTAACTGGTGACTTCGGGCGAGTTAATCCTCTGAAGAACGTCATTTGAACCAAAATTTTTTGAAGAATTCTTTATAAATCTTTGTAAACTGCCCAATATTACACAAGTTCATCTGGATGAAGTGAACAGGCTTTCTTTTGAGTAAATTTCCGTAAAACAATCCGGCAGTATACACGTAGCCACCGCACAATACAATACTGTTGTTTGAATTCTACACCATACGTGTACCTGACACCTAGAGCAAATACTGTTAAATGAAGAAACCGGTTCGGTTTGAGGACATTTCAGAGAGTGGGTGACATTCAAGCTGAGCTCTGAGGTTGGGCAGAAAAGCATTGACACAGGCCAGAGGCCTTGCTTGCAAGGACGGCCCTTGGATGGTGCCCGGGAACTGAGCCAGCACAGTTCCTCTCAACAGCTATGAAACGACCGCTAAAGGAGAGAGGGCCACCAGGGCAGCAGCATCTGCACGGGCAATATGACTTGTGCTGAACGCCTGCCTTTATTTCTGGAGGCCTAGAATTTTGGTACATGGTAGGCAGAGGGATGATACCTCATGAACCTCCCCCAAAATCTTGGGCATTGAGTCTACCGGCTTCCCTGGTAGAAAACACTCGACACTGTCATACTTCATTGCTGGAGGAATTAAATGTGCCCCGGGTCGCTCTACTAGGAGAGGACGCCTGGCAGGCCGTATCTGTTTTCATCCCAATGGGCCTTTTTCCCTCTGCTGATTTTTGCTTTCTGTCTTTTGCTACAATAAATCTCTCACGAACATGACCATATCCTGCACCTTTTTCTAGCAAATCACCAAATGTGGGGAAATTCCTGAGGACTCCTGACATAGGTATTCACAGTGCTGTCTAGCTATTTTAACTGCAATATTTTTATGACTTTCAAAATCTACGAATTGCCTCTACTCCATGAAAACACTTTTAAAAAGTAGGTAAGGAAAGAAAACTGGGAATTAAGTCTTCAACTTAAACATGTCCCTTACTTTACACACTGAAAAGAAACCTGACAGTGAGGACCACTGCTCCAGGAATGCTGAGCATGTGTAGTAACGCTTTCCCAAAAGAACCAAAGTAGGTACAAATTTGAGGATGACGAAACATTATTCCATCACATCTAAAAGCTGTACTACTAATAATTTCTGTAAAAGAATACAGAGTAACTATGTCACTTACTCTCTTTTCCTGTCATCACTTTATGCTAAAATTTAAAATTCTCAATGACAAAAGCAAAGAGTAAAAAAACTATTACCAATCTGACTGCTTCCTTCATCTTTTCTGAAGCAACTGCCAGAATTTCTGTAGCAGGATTGAAGGCCAGAGATGTAACACCAGTTACCAAGTTCATTATAGCCTTTATTGGCTTTGGGTTTGTTTCTTGGAGACAAGAATCTTGATTGTAAATGTTTACTACTCCACAACCAGACCTGCAATAAGAAAAAGGTATAAAAAGATGTTAAAACCAGTAGAAGGGCTTTCAGAACCTACGTAAGCACAGAGTTCATCCCACAACCTGATATTTGCAGGACTTAATGTTACAAGGATCCCAGGCTCGCAGCGCTCATGGCAAGACAAAAGCTGGACAGTTTATCAGATCCACTTCAGTCTGGCTGAGCTCTGTCTAGTTAGAAAATCCAAGAGAGCGCAGAATCTCCATTACTCATTCCTTTGAAAAATACTTACCAAACGCCCACTCCACGCCACACACCACTGAGGGCTGGGTGTGCAAAAGTGAACAAGCGAGGCCAGGACCACCACTCTCAGTGCTCACAGACTAACGGTATGGGAGATAACTAACCTGCCCCCACCCGTGAATAACGCCTCCTTTCTTTCTGCGTTCTGTGACACTGTGAGAACTTGCCAGTGTGGCCAACAGCAGGAGAGGCAGGCACTTACTCCACTTCTACCAGAACATTTACAAAGAAGGGTATGGAAGTGATCACCCAAGTTTACTTGAACGTTCATGAGCAATGAATTATATCCAATACTTTTAAAAAGTAAATCCTCATGACCAAGCGAGAGTGCATCATTAACAGAATCATCCCAGACAAGAATGAAAAATGAGTGCTTCTGGGCTCAATGATCAGGTCTTCTAATGTTACAGGCACCAAGAACTTGGTACTTACAATTCACAGATTCATGCAGTGGAGGTGGGGGTGGAAGGGGGATTGCGGACTGAATCTAGGGCCTCACACTGAAATACATTTCCAGTCTTTTTAAAAAAATACATTTATTTATTTAATTTTGAGACGAGGTCTCACTAAGTCCTTTAATTGCCCAAGCTGGGGTTGAAGTTGTGATCCTCCTGCCTCAGCCACCGAGAGTAGCAGATTACACGTGTGCTCCCCCATGCACAGCTCACAGGTTCTTAATTCAAACTGGTGTTAGTCCATTTCTGCTGCTGTAACAAAATGCCTGAAACTGGGTATTTATACAAATTAGAAATTTCTTTCTCACAGTTTGAGGCAGGAAACTCCCAGATCAAGGTGGCAGCAGGGTCAGGGCCTGGTGAGGACCATTCTGTCTCAAGGCGGCGCCTTATGGCTGCGTCCTCCCTGGCAGGAAGAACTGAACTGCCTCCCCCTCAAACCCTTTTATAGGGGACCTAATCCCATCCGTGAAGGTTCTGGCTTCAAAAAGTAATCACTTCTCAGAGAGGAAGAAAGGAGTTTAAGACACAAGCTGGCACGGTGGCATACACCTGTAGTCCCAGCTGTTCCAGAGGCTGAGGCAGAAGCCAGGAGTCTGAGGAACAGCCTGAACAACACAGCGAAACCCCCTGTTGCTGTCCATAGAGATAGATCCACGTCCCCACCATGAGTTCACGACCCACGAGATGGCTGTGGGGATGGTGCTCTATCCTGCGATTCCTAGCTCAAGAGCGACGTCTTAAGAATGAGCAAAACAAGGCAAAATGTATCACTGAATAAAACAAGCTTTTCTTTCATTAAACTTGAAGCTGGGCTGGCGATTTAGCTCAGCAGCACAAGTGCCTGCCTGCCTGGCAAGCACAAGGTCATGAGTTCGATCCCCAGTACCAAAAATAACTTTAAGTCCAAACCGGGAATGGTAGACACCTGTAATCCCAGTTATTTAGGAGGCTGAAGCTGGAGAATCACTGAGTTCGAGGCCAACCTATGCTACATAGTGAGTTCAATGCCAATCTGAACTACACAGCAAGAACCTGTCTCAAAAAAAAAAAAACTCACAGCTGAGGATTTAGCTCAGCAACATAAGCACCTGCCTGGCAAGCACAAGTTTGTGAGTTCGATCCCCAGTACAAAAAATAAATAAAAAATAAAATATAAACTTATGTCCAGAAGCATTCTCTAGATGAAGTAAAATGAAACCAGGTTAGAGCACTAAAATTAAAGGACTATTAATTCCAGAACCTAAATCATAGTGAATTTCATACTTTTCTATAGCCCTGAATTATTCAGTATGCTTTTTTTTTTTTTGGTACTGGGAATCGAACTCATGACCTCATGCTTGCCAGGCAGGCACTTATGCCACTGAGCTAAATCCCCGGTCCTATTCGGTATGCTTTTGAAATAAAATAAAAATACGTGATTGTGGAGTGGGGTAGAGGGTAGTAGTGAACAAAGAACACAGAACTGGGAACCAGATGGCCAGAGCTCCAGATTCAGCTTTGCCAATTATCAGCTTAATAACTAATAGTCAATAAGCAGAAACTTAAATAACCTCTTAAACCTGAGTTTCCATATCAATAAAACGACTGGATGACAGTACAACCACCCAACACAAACTTCTAGTGACCAAAGGGCTCTCCATCTGTACTGTCCAAGACAGAGCCACCAGACACATGTGCCTACCACACACTTAAAACATGGCCAGTGTCAGTAAGAAACTGAACTTTTTAGCTTATTTTAAATATTCACATGTGGCTAGTAGCTGCTGTAATGGTAGACTCACCAAAACACCAACCAGAAATTTTAAAAAAAAATACAGCAAATGGAGAGACCTAAGAGGAAAAGAACGATCACTATGAGAATAAACTAATACTAAAAATATCCTACATACAGAGCAATGATGAAAAAGAAACTTTTGTTTGTTCACTTAAAGTTACAGAAAACTAGATTTCATTCTCCAAATCCAAAAAGGCTGCTGAAATCACAAAATTCTTCAAGCAAGATTTTAAGCTAAGAACTTAAAACCCAGATTTAAGTGGGAAAAAACAGCAATGGAAGGTACACCTAGAGATTTTAAAAGATAAAAGGTAAAGCATGAATGGTTGAAGCTGCCTTTCCAAAGGGCTTATACGGACGGTGCAAAAGGGTTTCTAATAAGACAACCTAGACTATCAACTTCCTTCACTTCCAAGGCCTGCACCTGCCTTAATTTACAAACTCTTTGCAACTGCATCATTTATATATTTAAAAACAAGCACAAAGAAACATGCCTTAAAGAGCAGTAACTACCAGTGGTTAACAGCTCAGGCTTTGGAACCAGATTATCTGGGTTGGAATCTTGGCTCTGCTTCCTCACCTATGAAGTGCAGAGAATTCCTAGATTGTGGAATATGAAATGAGAAGTTTAAAACTTTAAAACAGTGCTTACACAGCTGGGCATGGTGGTGCACACCTGTAATCCCAGCACGCAGGAGGATCACTGCAAGTTCAAGGTCAGCCTGGGCTACATAAAGAGAACCTGTCTCAAAAAATAAATAAAAACAGTGCTTGGTACATAGTAAGTGATTAGCAAGGCATTCGCCACTGGTATTTTTTTTTCTTGAGGCGCAGCTCTTTATTTGCATAATGGTTTTCAATGACACACTGGAGTGGGAATGACTTCTTGCATTTCTTTCAGGACCACGCACAACCTTTTGGTGGACTCAGGTCAGAAGATTCTCCCCTGAAATGTCGCCACACCAACTTTGGGGTCCTGTTTGTGAACTGATATATTTTTTAAAAGCTAATGAAGGCTACTCGACAAATCTCTAAGCACTTGAAAAAGCTCTCAGAAAATAGAAGCCAAGTGTGGTGGCACACGCCTGTAATCCCAGCACTCGGTGGGGCTGAGGTAGGAGAATTGTTGCAAGTTTGAGACCAGCCTGGGCTACAAAATGAGGTCAAGGCCAGCCTGAAATAGCGACACCCAATGAAAGAAAGGAAAGGAAAGGAAAGGAAAGGACAGGACAGGACAGGACAGGACAGGACAAAGGAATTGGTATTTCCATGGCTTTGACCTATGGTTCTCAAAATGCAAAGACCCCAAAGTGGCTTCCAATTTGCAAAACCCCAGCAAAGGCAGGAGCCCAAGTAAAGGATTGGCACCACGGAAAATAAACAGAGACTCTGGCACCGCCGGAATCCGGTGAGCTGCCTAAGGAGGGAAAGAGGGCCTGGACACAGGAAGGGCTGTCACACGCACGGGGAGATGTGCCACATCTGACTCTTCCAGTCAACATGCTGTCCTTTAGACATTTTTGGTTTTTACGGACTGGCTTCTGGACCAGAAAGAAGTCACTGAACAAAGCATTCACAGAAGCTGCAGAGATGGTTGGGCTTCAGATTCTGCCTGGAGGAATGAGCAATGCAGCCGGAAAGGTTGGGGCTGAAGACTCTGCCCACACCCCGCCTCGGCTGCTCCAGAATGCACAGGGCAGCGGCCCCATCGACAGAGGAACTGCGAATCCAAAATGAGTTCCCAAATAGGTGCCGCACCAACATGCTACAGATTAATGTGGACACATTCCAAACCTGTACAGCAATCCTGAGATTAACCAAAGCCACAAAAATGACGTGCGAACTGACAGAATTCTCCATTCACAATATTCTTAGTTTCCCAATTTCCCTATCAAAGTGAAACTAACTAGAGAACATCCGCTCTGTCAGAACACGGAGCGAGGAGAGCTGACGGACATGAACAGACGGGTCTTGAGATCAGAGCTCAGTGCGAGGCGCAGAGGCCGGGGTGGAGGCTTCCACGCCAGCACTAGGAGAGCAGAACATCAGCACCACTGGGTGCCAGCCTCCCCCGCCCCTGCCCTGGCCACTCCAGCACCAGCCACTCTCCCCACCTGCCTGAGAGCATCACGAGCGCCTCTGCCAGGGCTGAAGGCTTTCTTTATAGGTTGAACCACCAAGACCTAACGATGGTCCCTGGGTAAGCACATCAGAATTCTATTCTGCTGATGGGCAATTAAAGCTGAATGAGTTTAAACTGCTGGTATTAGTTTCTTTCCTGTTTGAGCCCTTCAAAGGGCATTAACAAAAAGTGATACACAAAAGAGCAAGCTACGGCCAGAAGAAAGATTAAGTGCACTGACTTCACAAACGTGAAAGGTAATTCTGTGCCGTTATCCTTGCTCCACACAGAGCAAGAGCAGTTAATTGCATCAGACACCAGTCTTCATTCGAAGACGTTCTCGGAGGCCCGAACCACCCGTGGTACATGCACGGCTGTCCGATCAGGCAGCTGTTACCCCTAGTGGTACAATCAGATCTAATCCCTTTCATCAGTCTTTACACTAATAAAGGAATAAAAAGCCACTTGCTGGGACAGTCATGCATGGACCACCGTGGTCCAAGCAGCCTGGCAGTGAGACACACTACAAATTACAGCCCTGTCGCGAACGTGCTAAGGGAGCTTTTTGCCGGACCTGCTAACCAAGAATTGCTGCTGCAGCGCTCACCACTCTGGCAAGTGTTCTCATGTGAGACACATCCTCCTACAGTTTTGGCAAGGAATGAGCATAGGAAACAAAGCAAGGGAAGGGCCCTTGCACACCAAGTTATCTGTCACCACCCTGCCACCACCCGAGGCACAGCCACAGATGCTGGCCTGATCTCCAAGTGCTGCCTCCTCCTCCTCCTTCCTTTTCCTCAGGACCTAAGGTAGCTGTTTACTGACTTCCGATGACAGTGGGAACTTTTACAAGCAGTTTCCCCAGTTCTGACTTTGAAGGAACGAACAGGGTAGAGAATATGCAGTGCCTCTGGACAGCAAGACCCACCTGACTTCCCACCCAAGGCAAGACTCTACTGAAATCTCTACAGCTCAATCATGTTGGTCTAAGAAAGTCATCTTAAAAAGAAAAACTCCTTCAAGTTAACAGCATTACAGATGATTCTTCAAGTTATGGAACCACAGTGGCTCGGTAATTCCATACGGAACCACCACTCAGTATCCAATGTTTCCTTCTCCCTCCTGCATTTCTCAATGAAGCAAAATAAAGCCATCTTAGCCCTAGTGGAATAACCAATTTTTACAGTAATAAATACAAGAACACGTGTCTTAGGTAAAATTTTTAAGTTTCTACAATATTACAAATGGTACTGACAGAAAAAAATAATTTTTTTTGCTTTATACCACCTAGCCAAACAGACAAAAAACTACCGTATCTTTAAGTTGACTTACTCTACCATCTCATTAATGCAAGCTAAAATAGGAAAATTTGAAGGGATCAAATGGATATTTCAAATATAGGAAAATATACAATGATTGAAGGTAGTGCAATATTTTCTTTGCTAAGGAGCTGAAAAACTGCCGATATTATTAAACACTGTATCAAGAAAATACAAAGCACAAGGCTCTCCTGATACATCAATTTCATATTACCATATAGTTTGTAAACTATTCGTGCACCATCCAGTATTTCAATTCCTGAACATTTTCGTGATTCTGGTTTCACAAATCTCTGTTACTCACCCGCAAGCCACATACTGCCCATTCCTCGACGTGGCAATGCTTAACCCACATAAACTGCCTTCGTCAACGAATCTGTTAAGGCACTTCCTGGAGTTCACATCCCAGACATAAACTTCGCCGTCCCCTGCATGAAAAAGCCAAAACAGGGATTGGTTAGTTTTGCTTTAAACATGGAATGCAAGTGAACTAACCATTCTTAGTCCTCTTCAATAGTACAAGGGACTATACATAAAGACGAATTATAACCCTTTGCTTCTAGAAAACTGGATGAAAAGAATTTCTTGTATACACTCATATAAAAAGAAAAGTGCATCCATTAATCATTAAAAACAGCATCAATAGATTTAGAGAGAAATCAGAAAATCTTATGTTTTTAGAAAAAGCTTCAATACTTTACTCAAACTACTGAAATAAAAATGTGAAGGGAAAAATGTCATTTATCACAGGCATCAGAGTACCTACTACGTAAGGCTAGGGGACTCAGACACCAAATTTTTGATGAAAATGAAGGAAAAAAAAGTGAAAAATGAACTAATCTAGACCATAAAGAATTTATAATTTAGCCAGGCCTGGTGGCACACGCTTGTAATCCCAGCACTTGGGAGGCTGAGACAGGAGGATGAGACAGGAGGATCGTTTTGAGTTTGAGATCAGCCTGGGCTACAAAGTCAGCTCAAGACCAGCCTGAACCACATAGCAAGACCCTGTCTCAAAAAGACAAGGGCCGGGGATTTAGCTCAGTGGTGTAAGCACCTGCCTGGCAAGCATGGGGTAGTGAGTTTGATTCCCGGTGCCGGGGGCGGGGGGAAGAATTTATAATTTAATTAATACACATACAGTTTCTATTACTGAACCATTTAAATAATAATAAATGCTAACTGTGAGTGATAAGCACAAATAATTTAGGGAAATGAGAATTATATGGGCAAGATAAAAGATATTATATGTGATAACACTTATTTCCATGATAGAGTGGCCATCTGATCGCCAAACTCAGTCCCTATCCTTCCTCTCTCCTTTAGCATTCAGTACCATTGATCACCATTTCACCCACACGCATCCACCAAGCCTGAAAACACCCCAACAGCCCAGCAAAGGTGGCTCCTAACTACCCACTCTTTCTCTCCTGTAGATACTGTTCCAAAGTCCACCCTTCCAGATATACTCCTATTCTCCCAGGGAAAATTCAATAAATTTCACTGTTTTAACCATTTACTTGAAAAACCTCCCAGGGTAGGCCAGGTGTGGTGGCACACACCTGTAATCCCAGCACACAGGAGGCTGAGGCAGGAGGATCATTGTGAGTTCGAAGCCAGCCTGGGCTACAAAGTGAGCTCAAGGCCAGCCTGAACTGCACAGTGAAACCCTGTCTCAAAGAGAAAAGTAAAAATTAAAAAAAATTTTAAAAACCTCCCAGGCTAGAAAGCGCGCAGGAGGCTAAGTACTGCATATTAAATGGCCAGCCTTTCACGATTACTAATCAGTCAATGAGAAAGCAAATGGTAACAAAATGAATTCAAAAGCTATATCTAGAATTACAGATTTTTGTTCAGTCATCTCCTCTTGAAGAACATCTGAACTGTTTCCAGTTTTTGCTATTACTAATAAAGGTGCAATGAACACTCAAAAACAAATAAATATAAATTTTGAAAAATAAAACTGAAGCTGGGTGCAGTGGCACAGACCTGTAACCCCAGCACTCAGGAGGCTGAGACAAGAGGATCACCATGAGTTTGAGGCCAGTCTGGGCTACAAAGTGAGATCAAGGGCAGCCTGAACTGCATACTGAGACTGTCTCAAAAAAATTTAAAAAAAAAAACCTAAATCTGATATTCTTACTAAAACAAGAAAATTGATAGGCAGCTTTTGGTTAAATTTGAAACAGCCACACACCCAAAGCTTCTCTCATGTCATTCACTTACCAGAGTAGGTATATATTTTCTTACTATCTGAAGTGAATGCAGATGCTGAAACCCTTCCATTAATCTTCATGCTTCCAATAAGCTCTTTGGTCTAGAGGAGTAAATATTACTTGTCAATTAGTAGGTGGGTTGGGGAGAATCACACTGCAGAGAATCAAAACAATCTAGTTCTCCACAGTCCACAACCTACTTGACTTTATGGTTCTGTACAGCAAAGTTCCGCCCACCTGCCCACAACTTCTCCCACAATCCCACGAGCGTCAATCCTTGAAATGCAGCTCTAAGGACGCACTGAGTTAAAGCTCAAGACTCTTCCTGCATGTTCAAGACAAACAAGCAACAACTAAGAAATCACCTTCATTGACAGCAAATGAGAGTAGCCAGCGATGCCGTTAATGAGCAAGAAGGATCCATCTGGGGAGACTTCAAAGCTCCTCACTATTCTTTCTTTCAAACCTAAGAAAGGAGATGAATCAATTAAACAAGGCTCTATGTGGTTTTCAATAGAGTTACAGTCTAACAACTGAGCTGCTCACCTTTTTAAGTGTCTGAATGCCACACTTTAAACAAGCCCCAAGGCCAGGGATATATAGCTCAGTGGTACAGTGCCTGCCCGACAAGCACAAAGTCCTGAGTTCGAGTGCCGGTACCCAAAAATAAATCAGTAAGTTCCAGGCTGAGACTCTGAGCAAATCTGATCCCAGCCACCAAACATAATGCGAACGATATAGTCAGCGGGAACGCCCTGGGTCTAACTCCAGGACCCCGGAGGGAGCAAGTGCACCCACCCTCTATTCTTTGTTGGTCAGCATTCACCATTGTAACTGCAGGCCAGAGACCTAGCCCTCCAAATGGCAAACACATCAACAAATTTCCTAAATGTAAACAGCGTGTCTCTAATCACCAAAAGGGTAACTCATACTTCTTGTCACAAAGCTCATTACCGGAAGAGAAGCACAGTGCCACTTCAGACAGCCATTTAAACAAAATAAAATAAAAAAGAAGTGTAAGTTGTTTGT
>RJWT010010347.1:0-24280 GCA_004365215.1 Cuniculus paca
GAGTGCCTTCCCCTCTCTGGGCTCCAGTTCCTTTCTGTGGAAATTGGAGCTGATAGTACTTTCCTTAGAGGCACTGTGCAAAATTCCTTTTAAATTCTACAAATCCCTGACCCCAGGAGAGGTGCCTAGCAACTGTAGCAAAGAGCATCTCCAAGACGGTTTGGTTGGGACACTAGCAGTTCTCATAATTTGCCTGGTCTGGCCCGTGTATTCTTTCCAAAATCATCCAGTGTCTAAGTGCCCTCCTGCCTCGGTTCTGCCAGCTCTGGCCCCAGGTTCTCTCTCTCTGCTCCTTCATGTTAGCTACCTGGCTCTACTCCGTGCTTTTCTTGCCCAGTGACAGCCTGCCAGGGCATTTTTTAACCTGACTTTTCAAGTCAGCCTCTGGGCCCACACCCAACACACAGTAAGTACTCCAAGAAAAGTGGGTGAATTAGTAAGCAAATGAGGGTCAAATGAGCCATTGACTAATGACTGCTGGGGTGGAGTACCTTACGAATGTCTTTTGCACTGTGTGCTCACCATATCCCTGTGTTCACTTCTGCTCCCAAGGGTGGCCCATGTCATCACCCAGGATGGTTAAGTGGGTGGCACAAATTGCTCAGGAATTAAAGTGTTGTGTTGGAGTGAGATGTAAACCACGTCTGCCTGGCTTCAGAACTGCAGAGCATAATGACTGCTCCAAACCTCACACTTGACAGGGATATTTTGGCAAAGGGTACAGGGTGTGATTACATGATTAGGTAAAGAGATGTGGTGTGTGGTTGACTTAACTCATAGATGAATGCAGTGGCTCACAAACTGATTTCCAGTTGCTGACCACTGAGGGAAGAGCCGTTTCCAACATCTGAGATTGCCCTCAGTTAGAACAGGCATTCCAAAGGCCAGAAGGGTGTTTGTCCTCCTAGAGCATTGTGTGGTGGTCATAAATGTCTGTTGTGGCCTGTGGTATGGCCAGTGTCATCCCAGCACTCCGCCAAAGCACACTTTATTCATTACCAGCTGCCAGTAATGGGTATGCAAGACACAACTAGGGTGGTTATCTGCTAGTACCTGTGCTTGCTGTGAAAATACTCATCTCCATGAATAACCATTTCCATTTCTCTCCCAGGTTAGAGTCAGCTTTGATATTTAATTGATGTAGTTTTTAAATAGAAGAAATAGGAAAAGTCAAGTCAAAAGCCACTTTCTACAGAAAATGCTTTAGGAGCACCATGAAAATACTTGCCTCTTTATAGATTTATGAATAATGTCTTCAGGAAATTTATTTTCCTTTTCCTTCCAAGGACTTGTGAATAGGTGGAAATCTTATCAGGCAGAAGCAAGGTTTCCTACAGTCCAGTCTTAGTTCTCCCAATAACTTCCTGCTATCTCAGGTCCAGAGTTCCTGGTCCAACTTTTTTTCTCTGAAAAATCCAGTGTCGCCCCATCTTGATGAGACTGAGGCTTGTGAGAAGGCTGAAGCGGCTAATGTTCAGCATCTTTCAGTCCCAAGCCTTTTGGCATTTGCTTGATGTGCTGTACAGCGAAAAGACTGAGTTCATTGTGTTGGAAAACAAGAGGCGAGAGCGCTGAGGACAGCTCCCGGTCGCTCAGGCTCCCCGAGTCCTTCTTTCCAGTTCCTGAGTCCCACTCAAGTGGGCAAGTAACCACACCTTTAGACGTAACAACAGCTTAGCTGCTCTCTGTTGTTACTGGAACCTTCTTGCCCATTGATCATTTTACCCACTTGGTTGTCCAAAGAATTACCATAAGCTGTTCAGGAAAAGTCCAGCAATTATTATTTTCTCCACATCTTACTTCTTTCTGACTCAGTGCCCTTTATTAATGGGTGACACAGTGGTCACCCATTTGCCATCAGCTGGGCTCTTGTCCTCATACAGCTGCTGGGAAGACAGAACAGGTAATGTGCACAAGTGTTTTAGTACCTGAATTGCCTTATACCAAAGTAAGGCAATTACTCTAAGAATTTTAGTAAAATTTATATAAAATCATATCTTTTTTACAGAGAGAATTTAGGCTTCAAAATAATCTAGAATTTTATTTTATCTTGTTTAACATCTATGCATTGCTTTTTGTTACATTATGAACTTTATCTGACAATGTAGATACATGATCTTTCAGTTCAAAAATAATTTCACAGTTTAAACATAAAAACTAAAGGCTTTCTACTCAGACATTAATTTGAAACAAAATATTGACATTCTTTCTAGAAAAACAGCTTTACTTGAAAATTCTCATGTATCTAAAAACTAAATATGTAACAGAAGCTGGTGTTCATGAAAACATACAGTGTTTCAATAATAGGCAAAATTATTTCTGTGTGGCTTTTTAATATTTCTTTTGATTATGTTAATCAAATATAATTTTGGAACATCATTGTAATGTAACCATGTTTTTCTTTCCAGGAACAGTATGAATTCTGCTACAAAGTGGTACAAGATTTTATTGATATATTTTCTGATTATGCTAATTTCAAATGAAGAGTCCTGCCTTAAAATATTTTTTAATTTAATGGTCAGTATATTTTGTAAAAATTATGTTAATTTATTTCATAGTTGACATTAATATCCTTCCTAATTTCTTTGTATATATTTTGTTATGCTTTAAAGGTCACCTGCTGTAAAGTTATTAAATCTTAAATACCCTTTTAAAAATTGGAATAATATATTAACGTCAAATAATATCCCGTGAAATATATGCACTGTATTTCTGCTAATACCAGTAAATATCTTAATTCTTCATTAGGTTCATGTCATGTAATGTCATATGCTATGCATCTCTAAATCTTATAATTCTTAATATGCCAAGTGTGCTTAAGCAAGACACTAAACATAAAATCCAAGAAAACAGCCAAGAATTTAGAAATCAGTTGAAAACTCACTTTCCGTAACTGATTTTACAACCTGGAGCTGCCGCATTTTTTGAAAGTCAGCGTAAATATGAACTTTTGTAAAGAAAGTCCTCAGTTACAGACATGTGATTTATCTTTACCTTTTAAGGGTTGAAGACTTTCCATCCTGAATCCAGGTCTAAGACACATTAAAGCTAAAGGCTGTGTCTGTGCCACATTGGTTAGATAAGAAGTGTCAATGCCAGGCCATCCCAGTTGCCCATGGCCTTGGGCACAAGAAAACCAGCTAATGGAGCTGCACTTCTAAAGCACCACTGGCCGTCTGGCCCTCTGTCTCACTCAGAGTCCAACCCACCACATTTTTCAGTCTCTCTCCCATTCAGCCCCAGGCGCCTGACCTGGCCTTGAACCAGACCTGCAGGCTTAGTGTGAAACCACTGCAAGTGCAAACAGTCAAAGAAAGTATCTGACACACGCACACAGTTGAAGAGCACATTCGGGTAGAAACAGTGGGATGACCGCTAATACTTGTGCTGTAAATTCTCTGAGAAGCATTTTGGTATTTAAAAACTTCTTGTAAAAAGTTAAGATTGTTTGTAAGAAAATAAGTCTGAAAATCTAGATTTGTATAGTTTTTAAACATCCCATTTCTCAATGTTTAATAAAAGAGAAATAGAAACCCTTAACCTAAAGTCTAACTTATTTTTGGATGCTGAGACCTTTGGCACTGGGTGATAATAATGATCTCAGTCCCACAAAGGATGGGGGGAGGTGATGAGAAATGAATATGAAAACTTCCAATGTAATAACCATTGTCTTTCTGTAGCTATTAGGTACTTAGTAGATGAGCACAATATAATAAAAAAGAAGACATCTGGTCTAACTTACTACAGGCATTGAACATTTGCAGTTTTGGTACCTTTTTTTTTTTTTGGTTTTTTAAAAAATATGTAGAAATAAAAGGCCTTATTTGACATTTCACTGAGACCTGATCGTGCCCACCTGTTGCACTGTTTATCCCCTGTCTGTTCACAGTGTGTACAGGTGCAACCTCAGGGTCAGTTACTGTCTTCATCAGGCTCCAGTTCATCGAGCTCCTCTCCCATCCCACTGCTATTGGCACCTACCTGGAAGGAGGCAAGCACACTCTGTGGCCACTGCCATCGCCACCAGCTGCACCCTGGGCTTCCCACTGCTGAGTGTGTCCTCGCCTCTGTGCAGTGATTAAGCAGGTGAAGGAGGAAATGGAAGGAGCTTTTCCGAGACTTGCCAGTTGATCCCATTTGTTTCCATTGTTAAAATACCAGACTCAAAGCCTTTCTTTGACTAAAGGAGAAGAGAGGAAAATATGTTTTATTCAGCACCTGAAGCCCATTAGGATGAAGATGACTCTAAATTGGTCGCTTTTTGGAGTTCAAAGTTGAGGGGCATGCAGTTGGCCCCAATTTTAGGAGTTGGTAGTCAGAATCCTTGAAGCCCTTCAATGGTCTGTCTGGCATCTCTTGTATCAAGAAGTGCCTTTATGAATAGATCTTTTCAGAGTGTCCTCAGGAAAGTGTTCTGCTTTCGTTTTGCCTGCCCTTGTCCACTAGTAACATCCCAAGTATCCACTGCGAAGGTTCGCCTTGTTCCCGAACTCATCCCATTCCGGAAACAGACAGAAGCCAGAGTCGGGTGGACATACAGCCCCTTCCCCAGGCAGAGAGGTTGATCACTGAAGCCTCATGCCTTTGGCCAAGGCCAAGTTCAGACAGTCTTCCTGTGCCTACAGGTAAGCTGTGTGCAGAGGGAATGCTAACCAGGGGCCTTGCCATCTTCTCTATGCGCTTGGCATGTTCTTCTCTTCTTCCTTCAGTCAAAAAAGTCGAGTATATATAGCAAAACCACCCAGCACTGGCAAGGACACGTCTCCTTTCATGTTCTCTCTGTTGCATGCAGTTGCATTCAAATGCCAAATAGAGATCAGAAGCTTACCATTCTGATCCGGATGCCCATCAGTCACTGTGTGACTTACTTTATTCCTTCTCTCCATGTGCTAGATGAATGAAGAACGTATACTGGTGTTTTCAGAGGTATTTTTATGTGTTTTTAAAAACTTTTTAAAATGAACCTGTTACCTGTGTTTCAGCATTTGGAGATTGTGCCCATGTTATTTTTTTAAAAGTATGATTACTGATCCAATTCTATTTGTTTGTTTAACTAAGCCATGTTTAATTTATGTGTAATCTTTATAATATATGTATGTATTACAGTTCCAACTGTCATATTTTCTTTTATGACATTTAAATGTTGATCTTGCTCTTATTATAATGCCAGTGAATGTTGCTGAATTCTTTGTATATGCAAATTGAAAGATCTAAAACATTCTGATCCAAGGATAAATCTTTACTTTGACTACCAGCCTGCGTCTCTTTCTTCACATTTTCTTATTTCATTCCTGTATCTTAAATCCTTTTAGACAAGACATGCTTTAGTGGGCTGAAAGCATACTTCAGTGATAGAGCAATTACCTAACATGCATGAGGTTCCAGCTTTGATCCCTAGTGCCACAAAAGAGAAAAAAAAAAAAAGATATGCATTAGGAGGTAAGAACTCATAGACTTACACAGATAACGTATTTCAGGACTTTTAAAGCTTAGCTCTAACCTGGCACAGAAATATGCCCTGAGCATGAGTGGCCCATATGGCCTGAGATTGGCCCAGCTCTCAGCTGGCCTGCAGAAGGCAGAAGATATGAAGCATTTACAGGGAGCCCTTATTCCTTCCAGAGTCCAGCTAGGACTGTGAGCTTGGGCAGTGGTGTCCCAGAGTTTCTGAGAAAGATGGCAGCATGTTTTGAGAGCCATAGATAGGTTGAATCAGAAAATCCTTCTGATAATCCTTTCTCCAAAACCCCCAAACTCCTTCAGCTACTGTTGCCTCCCCCATGCATATCCTTAGATCTCTGATGATAAACACATCTTTTTACCTCCCTTCCACCCTTTCCCTTCCTTTCCCAACCTCGCCCTACTACCATCCCTTCTTTCAGATGTCCTAGGTCCAGTGTGGCATTTAAACAGATCTTTCTATTATTTGTTGTATTTGTTTAATCAGTTGAGTAAGCCCTATAATATTTACTAACAGGTGATTTCAAAACTTTTTATTTATCTCTCACAAAACCTTACTTGCTATGAAATGATGTTTGCTGTTGTGAGCTGTTTGGCTACTGCTTCTCTTGGTCTGTGGACCCCAGTGTCCCTTCTTAGACAAGCAGGACCTCCCCAACTCTGGGTTTAGACCAGGCACTTCCTCTAGATGAGTGGAACTGGACATCTAAAGATGAAACCAAAGAAAGGGGAGGAGGGACTAAAGGAAGAGTCACTGACTGGGCCTCCACTAAGGGCCCATTGCCCCAGCCAGCACCACTGGAGTTCACTGCAAAGGGACAATCATCAGGCCAGTCTCACAGGAGGCTCCTATCCAGTGGAAACATCCAATAGGATGCTGGTGCAGAGATGTCGCAGGGTAAACAGGCAGATTAGTGATGGCATCAACTAAGATTGCTTCTCAGAGTGCTCATGTGGCACTTCCAGCCACTGGAGACTTCATGGAATACAAAATCAAAGGCTTCACCCCCCATCTAAGCTCTCTACTTGAGCAGAGCCTGGCAGCCAAGAGGAAGGCTGCCACCTCCAGTGAGAGTGGAGGTCCCTGTTATGGGATGAATTGTGTCCCCCACCCCCAAACTTATGTGCTGAAGTCATTACCCCACTATTTCAGAATGTGGTCATATATGGAGATAACATTGCTGCAGATGTTGTAAATCAAAATGCAGTCATGCTGAACTCAATGGGCCCTAACCCAGCGTGACCTTTCCTTTTGATAAGGGCAAATTTGGACACAGAGACAAACAGAGAAAAAGGAAGTCCGAGGGAGGAGTGATGCTTCTGCAAACCCAGGAATCCCTGAGGCTGCCAGAAACAGGGCATGAGCATAGCACAGATTCTCCTTCACAGCCCTTAAGGGAAAGAACTCTGCCCCCATCTGTTTTCAGACTTTTGTCCTCTAGAGCTGAAAGAGATCAAGATTCTGTCACTTGAGCTACCTATTTTGTGACCTTTTGTTACTATAGCCTTGGCAAACTAACACATCCCAAACACACAGCCCAAAGTCTCTGTCTTAGTTAGGTTTTACCCACGGTGGAGCCTGGAAAAAGACCTGTGATTTAATTGAGAGGAGATCCCAGGAGGCAGGAGAAGGGCACAGCTAAGACCAACTAAGACTCTCTGTGGGTTTAAAATTTGGTTACAAAAACAGATGCACAAAATTTAAAAAAAAACACTGAGATTCCATCTCATTCCAGAAAGAATGACTATCATCAAGAAATCAACCAATAGCAAATGTTGGTGGGGCTGTGGGGAAAAATGAACCCTTCTCCACTGTTGGTGGGAGTATAGACTGGTGCGACCACTGTGGAAATCAGTGTGGAGATTCCTCAAAAAACTAGGATTGGAAGTCCCATTCAATCTAGCTATTCCCCTTCTGGGTATTTTCCCAGAAGAATCGAAAACATCATGCCACAGTGATGTATGTGCACCCATGTTTATAGCAACACAATTTGTAATAGCCAGATCTTGGAAACAACCCAAATGCCCATCAACCAAAGAATGGATAAAAAAGATGTGATATTTTTATACAATGGAGTATTACTCATCTATAAAGAAGTATAAACTTGAGGCTTTTATAGATAAATGGATGAAATTTGAGACCATACTCTTATGTGAAATAAATCAGACTCTCATATGTAATATATTGTTTCACTAATGTAAAAAAAAAACAAACTGAAAGACAGCTGGGCCTGATGGTGCACACCTGTAATCCCAGCACTCAGGAGGCTGATACAGGATTGTTGTGAGTTTGAGACCACTCTGGGCTATAAAGTGAGCTCAAGGCCAACCTGAATGGCATAGTGAGACCCTGTCTCAAAAAGACAGGGGCTGGGAATTTAGCTCAGTGGGGTAAGCGCCTGCCTGGCAAGCGCAAGGTTGTGAGTCTGATCCCCGGTGCAAAACTGAAAGAGTAAATAAGATCCAAAATATACAATAGATATTGTGAAAATGAAAGGGAAAGTGCTCAAAAGGAAAGAACAACTGGGATAGGGGAAAGGAGAAAAGAAAGAAGGGAAAAGATTGTATGTATATATTATATGATGTATTTACCCACTTACAGTGTCATTTTTCTAGATATCCCTAACCCTGGACATGAATATTTGCAAACCTTCCGGTCTTGCCAAACTGATTTTATATATATATATATCGATCTAGATCTTAATCCCCAAATTGCTGAGTGGACCTTCTTTTCACATATCTATCATTTGTATTTCATCAGTGAACTATTTATCCATGTTCCTAATTCTGTTGCTAGGCTTCTCCTTGTTTATTGTCATTCTTTTTAAAACATGGATAGTGACCTTTGTTACTTATATTTTAAATTTGCTTTACCAGAAAATGATGAATACTTCTCATACAGGAAGCAGTCATGGATACCACATGATTTCTAGCTACTTTGCACATTTTTGCAACATGTTATCACCTTGAATAAAACTTTGAACACTTTTCAGGAGTCAGGTAAGGTTCAAAGAGGATTTCACATTCTCCCTTGTCCCAAGAGTTGAGAGACCCAAGCAGCCAGCTGCATCTCAGAACCCAAGGTCTAGGCCATGCCTGTTTGTGTGACAGCAGCCATTGTTAAGCATGCTGATGCCAGGAAGAGGCTTCATCCAGGTGTGAGTTTCACGTTTGACTCTGTTCCAGGTGTTGAGGTCACATGTCACACACACACACACACGCACACACACACTAGACCTTGTCAATATTATGAACCACTAAATTTTGTTTTTGAATGAACTGAAAAGCCCCAAGCATTAAAAGTGCTGCCATCTTTTGGAGGCCAGGGTGCTACCTTCTCTGTGGAAGTGTCCGCAGGGCTCCAGCAGACCCTGCCCCACTTTTGGGAAGAAAGAATTTTATAATTAAATCTTTTTATGAGTATTGAGCATCAAACAGATGCCAGCTTCCTCTCTGCCCTGCACAGAGGAATGTGTTTTCAGGACAGGTCTGGAATGAGCCAGATCAGAGGGCCCTGTTAGTGACCCCACATCTGAAGGGCCAGGTTTGTTAAGAGGCCACATGCAGGCAAGGTGTGGAGCCCACCTCTACTTCCCATCTGCCAAACCCTATCCATGGCTCCCCTGTCGCATCAGTAACACTTCCTCTCAGGGATGGAAATGAACCCAGAACTCATTGCTCAGGCTGTTCACAAGAGAGATACTGAAGCTTGTAATTAGATAAACTGTCAGAATGAGCATGAAAAATCCTAATCATCGGTAATCACCATTATTAAGGTGAAGCTATTATGGGCTTATGGTAACAATTAGCCCAGAACAACTAGATAGTGACAATCAATACTTTCACTTCTTTCCTCCTGCTATTTGCAAAATACACAAGTTAGATTTATAAAGTAAGCCATATATACACTCCACGAGCACCTACTATGTGCTTGGTTCTTTGCATGGGTTTACAATAATCCCTCTGAGAAATGGAGGATGCTGGAGGGTGAGGGACTGGTCCAAGGTCAGATTGGACAAAGCAAGAGATGAAAGACTGAATGCTCTGACCCTGGAGCCTTGGCCTTTCCAAATACAGAGGGTCTGCATGTATTGTCCTTTGTCATTCTTAAACACTGGCATGCCACATTAAAATATTTGAGAAAGTCGCAAAGTAACTGATTAAAATTATAGATGAGTGTAATATAATTCCAGAGGTGCAGAATGCCTAGCCTAATATAATTTTGTTCATCATGAAAATTATTTTGATCCTTTTGCTCTATCCAGAGGCCAAATTAGCAGATACTCTGGAGACAAAGAATGATTGTTAGGATAGTTCAGTGTGAAAGACCTCTGTAAGTTTGTAACGAAGGAAAGAGGCTTGCAGGTGACCTGCCCAGGGTACATAAAGCCCTAAACCTACCCTTGTCAGGAGCCCCTTTCTCGTGGGTCTTATTTTCAGATGTTAGTATTTTTTGGTCATCCAGCGCGTGAGAGAGAAAAAACAGAAAGAAAAAGAGGCCTCTATTGAGGGGAAGGAAGGGCTGCTGAAGAGAGGCAAGCACCCTTCGGAAGCTTGCGGGTGGGTGGTAAACAGCAGGTTTTAGTTTGAATTTGACAGGGGTGGAGTTAAAGGGAGAGCGGAATGACGTATTGACAGCTGATTGGATAAGCTTTAACCCGTGCGCAAAAAGCGGGAGGTTTGATTTTTGGGTTCGCTAGAAGAACGCAAGGAGGCGCTGTCCAGGGCCAAAGGGAGGCGCGCATGGGAAAAACCTGTCAAGAATTAGTCTCTCCATACTGCAGCCACATACCTAAGAATGCTCATGCATTTAGCAGTAATCCTCTGAAATGTGTTCGAGCAAATGTGCCAGAGTCCTGTCTGTGCATTAGAGAAAGGCAGCGACTTTGAGAAGCATACGCAAGTGCCCGCTGAAGCAGCTTAAGACAAAGAACAGCTCTTGGTGAGGAGGATGCTGGGACTCAGCACCAGCTGTGGAGCTAATGCCCTACGGTCTTCCACGTGGGGCATGCCACCACACTCAAGTCAGCCATCTCACAGACCAGTGAAGCTCACGCTCAGCATTAGGAGCAGAAAAAACAGGACAAATACCAACAAGTCTCAGTTCTGTTTCCATAAAAATTACAACTAAGGGGCAGATCCCCAGTAGGAAAACAACCACGGATGGGTACATAGGACAAAAGGCATGAGGAAAGTGGAAACAATCCCAAGTGGACCAAGGGACACTTCTCAGAGGTCATCTAGGTGACCCAGAGAAAGGATAAAGCAGGGAAAGGCTCTGTGAGGAAGATCTCAGAGGCAGGACAGGAAAGTGACCAGGAAGTGACCAGCAAGTGGGAGGGCAGGATCAGGCTGAGCAGAACGGACACTGCTCAATTTGGACAAGACTTTCCAAACACACAACCTATCCGCCAGCAGAGGCATTGTTCTCAGCTCAGCACCAGTGCATTTGGCAAATACAGGATGTTGTGATGGAGCATGGAATCTTCTAAGAACTGGGAGAGATAAGAGGGAGCATGGAATCTTCCAAGCACTGGGATATCTGATGACACCCAAACATTTACACCAGATACCTCAAGGACTTTTCCCATTGAGGTATGAGACATCCAGAGAACTTTGACCATTGGTGTTTACTAAGGTCTTCCCGCCTAATATGCCTTGCTTTCTTTCAAGCTCTATAAAAAACCCTCTAGTCTTTGCTCCCTACAGACAACCTTTTCATCCCTTGCATTCAGGTGCAATTAATCCCACTGCCACATTGCCTTTATGAAAGCCTGGTGGTCTCAGGTCTCTGCCTCGCGCCGTTCCTTATAGACACTAGTGGTTGCAGGCAGGAACTGGGCCATGTGGTGGAGGGCCTTTCAGATACCTGGTGAAATCTTCTATACAGGCTCCTGGCCTTGATTTTCTGATTTGTGAATGAAAGTGCCAGAACCAAGAGACGAGGAACCCTGCCTTTCTAGGCCCCTGGATGCCAGCAGATCACTCAGTTATGCTTAGTATCACAGGCACAGCCCAGGCCACCAATTTCACTGCTCTGAGAGAGCTTCCTTGAGCTGGGAGAGTAGCCCGGTAAGTGCTCTGAGTGTGTATCTGTGTTCACAGTGCTTATATCTATGGAGGTTCATCAACACCTGAACATGACCAGATGTGAGATAGACCCTTTGTTACCCTTTCTGGTCTGAGCATCCCCCAAACCCCTTCCCCCAGCCTTTCTCCAATATCTGGCTTATTTGACTCCTCTTTTTCCAACCAGAAGAGAGGTCACCAGCTTTCCTTCAAGGACCTGGTCAGGAGCCAAGCACAGGGGTCCACATGCTTTTTTGACTATTTAACAAAATCTGAAGGCTTAGATAAAAGGCCTGATATCTGGGCTGGTACACTACTGTCAGAACACTCATTCATCTCAGGTTTTTTAAAATCCTATTTTAATAAAATCTGCACCTGTTTATAGGAGGTACAAAATTCAACTTCTACTAATGTTGGGTACAGGCCAGTAAACCCAGATTAGAGACAAGAATGAAGACACAAGAGACAGAGAATATCTTCGTGGGGGTTTCAGGGGACTTCCACTATAATGGAGTCCCAAACTAACTCAAACTCCAAGTTTTATTGAGAAACAAACAAAGGCATTGTGTTCTGCTGAACATGGGTGCATATTTTAGATTAAAAAGGAATGGTGACAATTATGCTGAATTTTTAACTTCACCAAATTGTTTCCAGGATGTTCTTCCTTGTTTCTCCAGCAAGGCCTGCCTCTGTCTCCCCTAGTCTTCAAGCTGTTCCAACTCCTCAGGGTCAGCAGTCTTTGCACCCTGAGTCAACTCGAGCAGGTAATTAACCTGTTGGGTGCTGCAAAGAACTCTACACACTAGTGTCTTCTTAGAAGCAGGCCAAAAAGGAACTAAACACTCATAACCTAAAACACATTTCTGCCTCCTAAACAACATATCCTTATTGTGGTTTAGACCTAGAATGCCCCCCAGAGACCTCATATGTTCAGAGGTGGGGTGTCTGGAACATGGATCATGGGGCATTGTACTCATCAATGGATTAATCCACAGATGAGAGCAAAGCTATGTGTGCTATTAGAACTGGGGCCTGATTGGAAGAGATAGGTCACTGATGGTGTGACATGGAAGGGTATATCTCCTTTCTAGCTCCTCCCTTCTCTCTTTCCTTCCCAACTCAGACAAATTCAGTACTGGCATACAAGGAAGAACCACTGATCATAACAACTGTGTCACTTTGGCTAAAGTAGTACAATCAGTAATAATAATAGCATCAAGCACATTCTAGAAAATAACAAACTGTGATAATCATCAATTTGCCACCTTTAATCATAGGTACAAGATTTATGGTTGCATAACAAAATCTAAAATAAATCAGAAAATTATATACAGCAAATATTCACTCATTTGGGAGAGAAAATTTAAAAGGGATAAGAGGAATAAAGTAGAGAAATAAAAGACAAGAAAGAGGTTAGAAGCAAGACTGAAGGACAAAGGAAGATTATCTAAACTTTGGGAAACTGGTGAAGAAGACAAGAATGAAAGAGAAAAAAACCAAAAAAACTAAAAACAATGTTCACACTCATGAAAAAACAAAAACAAACATTCAAGAAGAAAAAAAGCAAATGAACAAAAACAAAGAGGAAAACTAAACAAAGAAAAAAAGATTTCTCTGTTATTTCAAGCCTGTATTTATATTCTGGGGTCTAGTTTTATGGTAGTGTCCAGTGCAGGGCATGACTCTGCTGCCACTGGTAGACCAAGGAGGCAAACAGAGCCCAGATCCATGCTGGATGATCCCACAAGCTGGCAGTAGGATTAAGGTGGGGTGCTGGTTCTGGTGCTTTCAGTTCCACAGTTCAGGCTGATTCTGGCTTCTGACTGTGGGGTATGGGCTAAGTTTTTCAGCCTACAACACTCTGGATCTCTTGCTGGTTTGACCACAGCTCCCTGATCCTAGACATCTCCCATGGCTGTCACTAGGATTTCAATGCTGGAAGCCTCAAAATGAGACCAACCCACAGCTGCTCTGAATCCCAGGTTCAGTTGGCCCCTCCTTAAAATGGTGTCTGGCCAAACACCCTCTCCAGGGGACATGGCAGTCACTTGGACTAGTCACTTACCAGCCGTTCACTTACCAGTCGTGAATGAAGTACCCATCATTAACGACTCCATTCCACTGCTACATTTCTCTCTGGAGACCTCTGGAATCACCTGCTTTCATAGGTCCAGGTGCTGGAGAGAAAGTGCTGACTGCCCCCACCCCTTTTCTGTATTGAAGTCTGTCTTTTCACTTTCTCTGTGGGCTCCAATTTTCCCTTCAAATCTTTCCTGGGTCCTGAGGATAGACTTCCCTGTTTCTTCCCAAGTTGTTATTTTCCAATGTTTGGATGTTGAATCTTGGAGGCATTGATTTGTTGCTGCTTACCACTCCATCTTCCTGGAAGTCTCTCTGTAGGGATTTGCCAGTTCCAGAAGGTTATAGAGCACTTTCCAGACCTCAAATTAATTTTACAGGTGATAAAGGAGCACCTGATCTGACCACAGGCAGCCAGGCAATGTTAATTAGGACAGATTTTAGAACACTTTAGATCCATGGAGGCCAATGGGACAACATCTACACCTGTGTGTCAACATGCACAGGTGAATCCCCGTTACAGTCTCTCCAGTCACCCAAATGGAGAAAGGGCAGGGAATATGGTATCTGTTTGTTCTTTGAGTGACACCAAGAACTCAATCTGGAGGTTAGGTTGGGAATGTCCCTTTAGAATCCCGCTGGAGAGCCAGAGGGCAAACATCCATTTACACTGACTTCAGGGTTTGAAATCACAGGTTTGGGACCTGTCAACCTGAGATGGGTTGGCTGATTTTGCCTCTTGCCAAGCAATGAATAACTTACCAATTCCCAGGAAGTCCTGTGGGTATAGCAGGGGGCAGGGCTTCATGTGACTGGCTTATGGGTACATTAGTTCTTTCTAAAAATTGAAAAAGTGAAATCTCCATTGAAAATGACTGAGAATTGTGTGCTGGCTAGGTTCTTGATGCTGGAGATATACGAGGGAAGACAGAAACTGCACCCTGGAGATGCACAGGGTCTGGAAGTATCTGCACAGCATTGGCACCTGGGATCCTTAGAGCTCTAACCAGACCCATCAAGACTTGGCCAGAAAACCCAGCAAATGGTAGGATCCAGCCACACTATCTTAAGTCATTTTTAGTTCTCAGCTTTGCATTTGGAAACTGTCACTTGGGATATTGATTCCCCGTGACAATTTCATGAGATTCTGATTTGCTCTGCACTGAATGTAGTGTACTCCAAAGACACCTCCCACTTCTCTTCCTCAGCCTCCCAAGAGGTAGAGTCCCAGAGATGCCCATATCTGAAGACCTTCCTCGGGCACTGTTGGAAAGGCCACTTTTGTTGGGTGAGCTGAAATCTCCAACCCCCTCCTTCATGACCCACTTGCATTTCCTCCAAGATCAGGACCAAAGTTGCACTGTCAGGTAAGATACTGACTAGATTTCATCAGCCATTATTTGGCAGCTCTGGACCACATCCTTACCCCTCAACCTACTACCTCTATTGAGAACCACTCAGTTTTGGCACAAAAGGATAGAAGTCCCTGCTGTTCCCATGGTGTTGGAGAACACAAGCACAAAAGCAACAACCATGCAGTGTACAAATGCTACAGAGGGGCCAGCAGACACTGACCTCAGGAAATGATAAATCAGGGCTCCACTCTGCTACAGAGGGATGAGCCTTTGCCAATCTATTACAAACATTTAAACTGGAGCCCAGAAACTTCCAGCATGGCTTTTATGCTGGCTTTTAAAGACAATTCAGAGCCAGAAAATTTTTATTTTTTTAACAAAGAATGCAATTTATTAAGAACTTAATGGACAGAAGGGATAGAAGCCCATCTCAGCCAGCAGCAACACAGGATTCCTAGATTCAGAGACAAGAGGAAGGGGTTACATGCTATGCTAGACACAGGTATGTATGTGGGCTTTGTCAAGAACTATTAACACATCAGAGGTTAGTTAGGAAACAGTCCAGGCATCATCAGTGCCTGGCACCAGATGCTCAGCTGGCTGTCTTCAGGACTTCATGGGGGATGGTTGGGAATGCAGGCCAGAATCATCTGGTAGGCAAGATCATGGTTATCACCAAGATGCAAAGCTAAAAGATTCTAAGGTTTCTTTCCTTATATACACTGATATAATTATTTACAGAGTTCACTTTTACATTGATGATAAAGATTAAACTGGACCTTTTGCCTAAAATACTATATATTTTTCTTTCTTAAATTTATTTGTTAAACATTTTCAATGTTCTGATGACTTCTGGTTCTCATTCTCTTGGTGTCCATGATGTCCTTATCCTGTTTGGGAAGAAAAACAACTCTTGAGTAATTTACAAAAAAACAATTTTTGTGATCAACCCTACTCTGTAAAACCCCAAGTCCTTACCAGGTACTAAGCCTTCATTATTTCTAAAAAATTAAAGGTTGGAAATTAAGTTTTAGAATATACCACCTTAAACTTTTCTAAAATTTTTATTTAGTTTCTTAAACTTAAATTATCTTTTAAAGCCAAAGTTACTAAATAATACAAAAAACCAACTGCTTTACCCATGCACACATTTTTTTACCCAATTGAAAATATCATTCAGAAAAAGTGAACTTAACAATGATTAACATTTATGACTCTTAAAACACACTCCTGCAAAGAGGACAGTCTACAAATACTGATTGTGACTTGAGACTTCCTAAAGTATGTCCTAAGCAGGAGTGCATCTCCTCCTGAACAGCTGGTGATAGAAGCCCATCTACCTAGAAACTTAGGATTAAAGAAACAAGACAATCTTCTCCTTTCGGAATGGAGGCCCCACCAAACACAAACAAGAAAAATCCAATTAGAAAAACCCAAGTATGAAGCAAGCATGCCTTAAAAGAAAGGTTATGAAGTGACCACAGATAGTAGGGAAAAGGAAGAGTTAGAACAAGACAGCAGATCAAAAAAAAATACAAAGTTGAATTTGATTGGAAAAGATCTTAATTTGTTAAGGCTCTCAAGTTCTACACTACACAGTGAAAGAAGCAGTAAGCACAAAATCTGCATCATAGATGATAACAAGGATAAATACACATGCTGAAAAGAGAAGACCTGCTCCTCTGATGCACTGGTTGGGGCAGATTCTATCATGTGTTGTTGCTGAACACAGGGCAGGAGAGCAAGAGGCCACCTGAGCCACCTGTAGTCACTCCTTCAGGACTCTAGGGTGGTAGGGACCTTAAGTGAAACTCTGAAAGCAGCCTTGGTCAGCATTCTTGCTATTATTCTAGCATGTAATAAAACAAATCTCTCGTGACTGTTCATGTATGTTGAGTTTTAGCAACAGCCCTGGCCTCCTCTGGTCTCTGACCATCCCTTCTTGTGATCCTTCCTCAGCCTCAGCATCATCTATCACCTATGAGAAGACATTTGCTTTTCTCATCAATGCCAGGTAGTATCCACCTCACCCTTAGCTAGCTTTCCAGCCTCTGCCTGCCTCTTGCTGCTCACTGTTACAGATGTTCTTATCTGCTTCAGCTAAGGGGAAAAATACCACAGAAAAGTTGTAAACTCTTGCCCAGAAAAACTTCAAACAAATCTCAAATATATAGTTTTTGAGTCATAGACAGCCAGAGACAGAGCACAGGATGGATCCAGCTAAGTACTCAGCCCTGGAGAAACCCATCAGTGTATGTTTGGAGTCTTCTGGGTACTGGTGGCTGCAGGGAAGAGGTCTAAGAGCTCCTGACAGAACAGCTAGGTCTGCTTGGGTCCTGGCTGCTGTGTATTTAAAATCACCTATGTGAAAAGGAGACTGGTTTTTAATTCTTCGATTTCATTCTGACAAGGCAGTATTTTTCAAACTATGACTCTATAAGTGATCCTAAATTTTACTTAAAATTAGAACAGAAGGTGTATATATTAACCACATGAAGCTGTTTGAGATCCTGGTATTTCCTTGGTCTCTGTGATCATGTCTCGCTACTGTCATATGTCTTTGACTTCCAACTAGCCTAATTTCTGGCGTAAGCATGGACGTCACTCTGCTTCCCATCCTCTGGAACATTCCATCCACACCTCCTCACAAAGACTTCTTGCTACCAGCCAGCAAAATCGATGCCCCTGTTTAGTCCCCTGTTGACTATGGTGTGTGCTGAGGGCATCTGGGAATCTTGACAGTCAGAGGTGTCAGTTCAAGTTCCTGACTTGTTCTAGACACCATCAGTCTAAACAACTGGACTTGCCAAAATTGTGTATCCAAAGTGCCAGTTGTTACCTTCATTTCACTGGCTGATGTCAGAATAGGACAGTTTTATGTTCAACATTTACATGCTAAGAACAATTATATAGCATTCACAAAAAGGTACTGTCTACCTGTCTTATTAAACTAAATCATACATTCCCCAGAACACTAATTGAACTTAATCATACATTATGGATTATTCAAATTATAGATAATTCATGAGCTAATAAATTTGATCTTATTTTAATATCACACATAGTTCATGAGCTTAGCCATTGTTTGGTTAGAAAGAGTAAAATCACACATGTACTTCCTATGCAGCAGAATTCAGAGCACAATTTACCTTCAGGACCTCCAGCCTTTGTTTCCTCTGGCTTTCCAAAGGAAGTCCTTTGATAATCCAGACATGTTCATCTTTTGCTTTACTATATTTTGATGAACTGAAGACAAACTCAAGACATAACCTGTAATCTTCATAAAGGCTGCATCATAAGCAGAGAGATAGTGGTAACCAAATAAATGCCTAGATCTTTCTAAATGTCTTCAAGAACATGAAACCATTAGTTGAAGTAGAATTCCCAAAGCTGGCATAAGAAAATACATCCATCAGAATAAAATGCATGGCTTAGTGATGCTTCTTTTGTAACTTAGAACTGGCACCATGATGCTATGTATAATGTTTTTCACTTGCCTTTGCTACAGTGTGCATAAACGTACCCAAACATTTTATTTTTATAAGAACAGTGACATACCTTCTTTGGATTTTCTACACATCTCTTGGCACCTCGAGTTATTCTTTGTTCAGAGTCACTCTCCAAAGGATTTCCTTGTGGCTGAATTCTAGCCCTTCTGGATCTCAAACTCACAGTGCCTGAATTTTTGGTCACTTCTTTCTCTTTCTGATTCTTCACAGGAACATCTATGCTTTTTTCCTTTACATCCTGCTCTGCAATCTGAAGCTGGGAGTTCTTATTCTGTCTTCCAGATCTCAAGCATATCCTGTTTCCACTGAGTTTACCCTTAGATGTAGGCTTCCCAGCTTCATCATCTAGGTTCTGTTGCTCTGTCTCTTCAGATGTCTTCATGGACTTCTTTTCATGTCTCTTTATTTTGGCCTTTTCTGATGTAGCAATTTCAAGTCTTTGTTGATTTACATCAGTTTTATTTTGGTGTCTGGTGCGCAAGGACATTCTCTAAAAAAATGAAATGACATTCACAAAATTCCAAAAGTGAGTAAAAAAAGTTACCAAATTCAACAGGGACAATATACTCCAATCTAAATAACCACAGTTTACACTATTGAAAACTGTCCCATTAAATAAAGGGTAAATAAGTTCTAGTCCTTTAATGATGATGGCTGACAGGAAACAGGAACTCGTCATTTCTGGAATTTTGGATGCTATGATAACCACACAATTCTGCTCTTTCCCACACCCTATTGAGACTATTGTCACTGTTAAAACACTAATATGCATTCTACTTATATCCATCCCTGGCCTTGTAATACTGTAGTGAATAGTCTACCTTTGGTCTGTTTAATTTCTTAAAGTGAAGATGAACATAAGTTATTCACTGTAATAACCCCTCAAGGTTTTGGAAAAAGCCAATCATTATTCTGTCTAGTTCTTTTACAGAATTAGTCTAATTCCTGTGTAAATCCCAGAAAGTCTTATCAGAACCTTTTATCAAAGTTATTAATAGTATTCAAAAGAAACCCCTGAGAAAAGGATATCCACTTATAGTTGCTTACGTATCAGATCCTATATAAATTACTACACAGAAAAGAATGATATCCATCCAAGATGACATGTAATAATTATGTAATTTTTTCCATCGCCTTATTTGGAATGGTTGAGTCTTGTTCCTTTTTGATAGATTTCATATTGCTGTTCTGTTCTACAGTTCTTTCTGTTTATAACAATTCTCGCACACTTCTTCACTATGTTCAAGGGGTCAGGGGATTTGCATCTCTCCCTGGGAGTAGTCCTTTGTTTATCGGGGACCAAATTCTCCTTAATTGGCTCCTGTTGTGTCATCACAGAACACACACCCCTGGTTCCTGTGTTGTTTCCAGATTTCCCCTTGGGGGCTAGTGACATATTACTTACATTTTGTGATGCTACAGGGTCTTTGGTGTCCACCAGATCTTCTATGGGTTTTCCTTTAGGGACCCTAAGAGCCCTTCTGAAAGTTTTCAGAGGCTTTACATTGTCAGGTATTTGCTGTGGAGTGCTCTTTGGGCTATGAACATCATTTATTTGTTCTTCAATATGGTCTGGTGTTTGGCTTATTTCTTTAGGGCTAGGTAAGTTTTCCAGTTGAGATTTTGCCTTAGATGCTCTTAGATACCTCCTGTTGCTTGTAATATTAGTTGCTGTGTCCATTGTCTGTTCTGAAGATTCCTTCAAAGTTTTTATATCTTTGTCAACACCTTCTGGCATTTTGGAAGTATGGGAGGTAGCCCTGGACACTCGTGTTGGCTTCCTCACAACTGAGAGTCCTTCCTTTACATTCACATTCTCCAGTCTTGTCCTGAGTTGCCTCTTTGTACTTGTTGGAGTGTTCACCAGTTCTGGTTGTGAATATTTGCAGGGCATTTTTGTGGTTTTCTCATTCTTCAATGATTCCTCAGTGTAAGCTGATTTTTGGATTAGTTCTTTGGAGTCAGCCAGATTTTCCAGCAGTTGGGTCTTTTCCTTATGTGTCCCTCGCAGTCTCTTGCTGCCAGTTACATGTTCTTCTCCGTCCAGTTTTTGCTTAGCAGATTCCTTAAACTCTCTGATACTTTTACTATTATTTGTGGGTTCTTTGTGTGTGTTCATGGTCTCTACTGAGGTTTCTGTTTGCTTTCTCTGTGCTGAGAGGTCTTCTGCCACATCTACCTTCCCAAATCTTGTCCTGGGTCGTCTCTTTGAGGTTGCTAAAGAGTCCCCTGGTACTTGTGGAGATTTGCAGGGCATTTTTGTGGTGGTTTTTTCATCTCTCACTGATTCCTCAGTGTGGCCCGATGTTTGGATTAGTTCTCTAGAGCCAGTCAGGTCTTGTAAAGGCTGAGCTTTTGCCTTAGCTGCCCTTGGCCATCTCCTGCTGCCACTTACACCTACAGCAAGATCCAATGTTTCCTTTTCAAGTTCCTTCACCATTTTAATGCCTCTGTTATCACTTTCTGCTATTTTATTAATGGCCCTTGATGTTCGTGTGGGCTTTCGCACTGCTGGGAAATCTTCCTTCACATTCACTTTCCTCAGTCTTGTACTGGGGCCTTTCTTTGTATTCAGTGGGGTCCTGGCTGGTTCAGATTGTGGAGATTTGTAAGGCATTATTGTGGCCTTTTCATCTCTCATAGATTCTTCAGTGTGACCTGGTATTTGGAAGAGCTCTTGCAACCCATCCAGGTCCTCATGGGTTTGGGTCTTTTCCTTGAGTGCTCGCCGCAGCCTCTTGGTGCCAGTTACGTTTTCAGCTGGGTCCAATTTTCGCTTGGCAGACTCCTTAAACACTTTATTATCTTTATCATCTATTCCTTCTTTGTGTGTATGCATGGTTTTCCTCAATGTTCGTTTTCTTGCTATTGAAAGCTCTACTTTCACATCCATTTTTCCTACACTCGTTTTAGGACATCTCTTTGAGGTTTTTAGGGTGTCCACTGGTGTGGACTGAGATCTGCAGAGTGTTTTGACTGCATTCACTGGGTCTTTGGCATTGTCTGGTGTTTGGAAGAGCTCTTGTAAGCCTGCCAGGTCTTCTAGGGGTTGGGCCTTTGTCTTAGGTGTTTGTGAACATCTCCTAAGGCCACTTAAATTTTCTGTCAGGGCTAATTTTTGCTCTGAAGTTTCTGTAGATGTTCTGATGCCTTTCTGCTCCTGAACTGGTATCAAAGGTGTATGCATGGCTTTGCCTGGAGACTGTGTTAGCTTTCCAAGCGATGACAGCTTTTCTTTTGTATCTTTTTTCCCTGGACTTATCTTAGAATGTCTCTTTGAAGCTGTTGAAGTATCCACTGGTAGCGATTGGGGAGATTTGCAGGGTTTTTTAGGAGTTTCATCTTCAGTCAGCAGATTGCTGGAATGGCAGCCTGATATTTGGAAGGGCTCTTGCAAACCAGATAGATTTTCCAGAGCCTGGGCCTTTGCCTTAGGTATTCGTGGCTGTCTCCTAAGTCCAGCTGAATTTTCTGTTCCTGGGTTCTTGACATGACTAGGTGTTTGAAAGAGCTCTTGGAAGCCAGTCAGGTCTTCTAGGACATGGGCGTTCTTCTTAGGTGTTCGTGGCTGTCTCTTAAGTCCATTTAAATTTTCTGTTGGGTTCAGTTTCTGCTTTGGAATTTCTGTAGATACTCGTATGCCTTCCTGCTCCTGAACTGGTACTGAAGGTGTGTGCATGGCTCTGCCTGGTGAGTGCATTCGTCTCCTGAGTGTTGATGGTTCTTTTCTCCCCAGACTTGTCTTAGAATGTCTCTTTGAGGTTGTTGGAGTATACAGGGGTCCTGTTGGAGTGCAGGCCATTTTTGTAGTTTCATCAGTTATTATTGAGTCTTTGCCATAGTCCAGTGTTTGGAAGAGTTCTTGGAAGGCATTAAGGTCTTCTAGAACTTGGGCCTTTATCGTAGGTGTTCTTGGCCTTCTCCTGCTGCCAGATATATTTGTTGCTAGTTCTAGTGTCTGCTTTGCAGATTCCTTAAAAGCTTTGTTGCCTTTAGCATCTTCTGTTGTTTTTGGTGTATATATGACTTGTTTTTCTTTCATATCCCTTTTCCCCCTGGGTGTGCTGGGCAATGCTTTTTCCCTTCTGGGGGTGTCCACTGATTCTAACTGTGATATGCAAGGCATTTTTGTAGTTTGTTCATCACTCACTGATTCCTCAGTGTGACATGGTGTTTGGAAGAGCTCTTTGAAGCCAGTCAGGTCTTCTAGGGATTGAGAGTTTTTCTTAGATTCTCCTCTCAGCCTTTTGATACCAGTTACACTTTCTGCTGGGTCCAGTTTCCGTTTTGTAGATGTCTTAAATACTTTACACTCTTTATCATCTGTGGGCTTTTCATGTGTGTGTGCAATTTTTCCATATATTTGTGTTAAATTTATCACTGCTGGGTGCTCTTTCACATTCCCCTCTCCCAGACTTGTGGACCGTCTCCCTTTTGTTTGCATGCCTACTGATTCTGTTTGCAGAGATATGCAGGGCACTTTCATAGTTTCATCAATACTTATTGGGTCTTTGGCATGGTCTGGTGTTTGGAAGAGCTCCTGGAAGCCAGCTAGGTCTTCTATGGGTGGGACTTTTTCCTTACATTTCCTTGACTGCCTCTTGTTGTTTGTTTCTGCTAGAAACGGTGACTGTTCCACAAAGCCCTTAAAAACTTTGTCATCACCTTCTACTACTTTGGATGTGTGCATGGCTTTCTCTGTTGTTTGCGTGAGCTTCCTCATAACAGACATCTCTTTCATATCTGCTTTTTCCAAACTTGTCTTACGATGTCTCCTTGAAGTTGCTGGGGTATTCAGTGGTCCTGGTTGTGTAAATCTACAGGGCATTTTTGTAGTTTTGTCAAGAGTTGTTGAGTCGTTGGTATGACCAGGTGTTTGAAAAAGCTCTTGGAAGCCAGTCAGGTCTTCCAGGAGCTCAGCCTTTACCTTAGTTGTTCTTCGCTGTCTCCTGCCACCAGATTCATTTGTGGCTGGGTTTAGTGCCTGCTCTGCAGAGTCCTCACAGCAGATGCTTTTGTCACCTTTAGGTGTATACATGCTATTCTCTGACATTTGAGTTAGCTCTCTCACTAGTGAGAGTTCTTTCACATCCACTTTTCCCAGACTTGTTTTACGACATCTCTTTGAAGTTGGGGCATCCACTGATCCTGGTGGTGATCTACACAGTTTTGTAGTTTTCTCAGAAGCCATTTGGTCTTCAGCATGACCTGATGTTTGCAAGGGCTCCTGGAAATCTGACTGGTCTTCTAGGGGCTGGGCCTTTTTCTTAGGTGTTTGCAGCTCTCTCTCAACTCCAGCTAAATTTTCTGTCTGGTCTAATTTCTGCTTTGGAGTTTTGGTAGATGTTCTGATGCCTTTTTCCTGAACTGGTACCAGAGGTGTGTTCATGGCTTTTCCTGGTGATTGTGTTACTTTGTTGTGTGACAAGAGTTCTTCTTTCATATCCACTTTCCCAATACTTATTTTAGAACGTCTTTTTGAAGTTGTTAGAGTGCCCACTGGCACTGGCTGTGGAGAGCTGAAGGGTGTTCTTGGAGTTTCTTCTGTAGTCATTGGGTTCTTGGAATGTCCTGGTGTCTGGAAGAGCTCTTGGAAGCTAGTAAGGTCTTCTAGAGACTCGGGCTTTGTCTTAGGAGTTTGTGTTGGCCTTTTAAGTTCAGTCGAATTTTCTGTCAGGTCCAGTTTCTGTTTTGGAGTTTGCATAGATGCTCTGATGCCTTTCTTCTCCTGAATTGGTGCTGTAGATGTGTGCATGGCTCTACCTGGTGACTGTGTTAGTTTCCTGGGTGTTGGGAGCTCTTCTTTCT
>RJWT010010348.1:0-24268 GCA_004365215.1 Cuniculus paca
GAAGACCTGTAATGCTATTCTCTTTTATCTGGTTTTATACTACTTTGTTTTGTTTGAGTTTATTGTCTGTAAATGTAAGAACAACCATTTTGAAGAAAGCAAGAGACACTAGGGTAACCATTGTTAATCTCCTGTTGTTATGTTTTGAAAACCTGTATAGCTTGCAGTGTTCTGCTTTGAAATGCTATATTATGTTTCACTCTATACTGTTTTCTTTTGCTTTTTTCATTGTTTTGTTTTGTTTTGTCCTATTTTCTTTAAAATAAAAAAAAAACCCAGTCCAGCCTGAGAAATTTATCAACTGAGCAAGACCTGCCTCAAAATAAAAAATAAAGTAGATATGGAAATATAACTCAGTGTGAGGCCCTGGGTTCAATCCCCAGTATGGGGGGAGGGGATGAGGGAGGAAAAAGAGTAGACAGGAGAAGAAAAGAAAACCCTAGATCTAAATCCTATTAAACATATAAGGAAGAAAACATATCATCTATCTCACAAATCTCATTCAAAACTAAATATATATATTTAGTTTATTTCAAAACTAAATATATATATATAGAACATTTTTGTCATGGTTTGCTCTGTGCTGCTACAATAGAAATACCCAAGACTTATAATAGCTGACCATGTATAAAGAAAAATCTATTTCTGTAGGCAGAGAAGTCCAAGATCAAGGCACTTGTAGGTTTGGTTGTCTGGTAAGATCTGTCTTTTCTTCTAAAATGACACCTTGAAGGCTACACCCTGGAGGAAAGGACTGGGGCATACTCACACGGCAGGAGGCAGAAAGGCAGAGGAGGCTAAATCCTCCTGCCAAGCCCTTTTGTAAGGGCTCCCAATGCCAGGATCCAATCACCTCTCAAAGGCCACACCTTCCAATATTGTTGCATTGAGGACACATGTCAACATGCATTTTGGAGAGGACAAAAAATTGCCATCAAACCATAGCGATTTTCAAACTAATTCTGGGACTGACATCATTATGACTTGAAAAATAGACCAAAATTTAACAATGAAAGAAAACAGCAACCACCCTCTCTCATGAACATTGTGGAGAATCTTGATCATTTTATGTTGCCCCAGTATCCATTTTGATTACAGGTTTAATTCTCTCATAGCAGAAGCAGGGTTTTACACTTTTCAGTTCTCTACTTCCTCCCGGTTCCTCAAGGTGGCCAACCCAGATAGCTGCCTTACACAATTACCTTATGATGACCACCTCCTGTTTGTGCCCACTACATATAGACACGATCTACCTGACCAACCCCAGTGACACCCACCCCCTGCAATGGACAGTGTGGATCACGCTGCAGGACCACCTCTCAATCACAGCAGAGCTAACAGGAGTGCATCTGCTGGTTGTACCCCACCCATCAGAACTCCCTGTGGGGAACCCAGTAAATGGTTCTGTCTGTGGCCCACCCATCACTTTGTATTTGCAAGTCTGTGTCAAAACTCTTTTTTCTGCAACCACTTTCAGCATGGCCTGGGACCTTTGAGTGTTGGTCCTTCTCGTTCTTGGAACTGTGTCCCCTTCAAGCAGAACACTCCCAATCCCCAGCAGGAGCCCCTTTCATCAATCAAGCCCAAACCTGTGACTCAATGGCACGCTAATGTTCCTGTCCCTCCTGAATAAGTGGCCCCCTGACAAATTATTTTCGACTTCTGCCATGCTCTGTAGCTCTAATTCAACGTAAAACTACCTTTAGATATTTTATTAATATCTTATCCTGCCTGTTCTGTTGCACTGACTCTCATTTGCAAAAATGTAACTTGTACTTTCTCCTCCAATCTTAATTAAGCCATCACTTGAAGAAAAAAGTCTTTAAAGAATTGCCTCACCTTCCCCAGGAAATTTGCCTCTTCCCTATTTTTTTATAACATTCCAGAACTTCTTTAAAAACAAATTAGAAGTGACAACGACCCTTTCTATACTATCCAAGGTGCTCTTAAGATTCCAGTGTAGATCTAACCCATACCAGCTTGGGTATTTTACCACGTAGCAGAGTTCTTACACAGTCAGGGATCTATACTAATATCCTGCAAACTAAAATACTGAGTCTTTGAAAGTTAAGTAATGTACTTAATGTACTTCTTTCTTCCCTCAAGACAGAGCTTAAAGACTTGTCATGAATAGCATGAAACCTTAACCTTCCCACGCTTCCATGTGGAAACCCTCTCATAAAAACATAGTACATTAGCCCCAGAAAGAATTTCTCTCTGACTGCTGTGATATGAAAATGGTCTGCAAACAATGGTGCTGGCCCAGGTCCAGAGTTTCTGGACACTGCTTCTTAACATAAAATGAGTTCACAAAGCCCGGGGTGCATTTTGGAAGATATTGGATACTTTCAATACTGTACACTTTTGTGTCTACACATCCAAAGTAATGCAGTAAATTGGGGCAATTATCTTTGTAATCCACGTGTGCCCCCTCCTCCCCACATACATATTTTAGCCTCAATTATTTGAGCATTTCACATAAAAAGTGTTCCACCCTTCCTTGGATAATTGCTTCATTTCTCTACCTAATTTTCTACAGTATATGCAGATTCAAATGTCCCTTCGTCTGTACATAGGGGTGACTGAAAAATATGGCTAATGATAAGTGGGGGGTTCTCATTATGAAGTGCGATTAAAAAAAATCACAGCAAAGGTCATACCCAGTGCCATCCAATGAGAAGGCAGGTTTGTAAAAACGTTATGGTGTGTCCTCATCCACCTTCTCCCCGGATCTGACTTCTGGTTCTTGCCCAGAGTTAAAATAACAATTCAAGATGAGTGTTCTTGAATGATTCAGGACACCAAGGCTACCACAAAAATGAAACTAGGAGCCCTCAGAAAAAAGACTTCAGAAAGTGGCAAGAACCATGGGATAAGCGCGTTTCCCTTTTCTAAAGGTGTGCCATACAGCATGTCCTGTGTGTCTGTGTAGGTAAAATACAGCTTGCCTGGGAGATGAGAGTTGCACCCAGGCCGGAACATCCTGTCTCGTGTACATCCCAAACCCTGAGGAGCAGGAGGTTGGCAGGGGCCTGGCCGCCCAGGAACTGACAGGAGCTGTCATCCCGCAGGCAGGAAGGCAGTTCACCTGTGGCCTGCTCCTTATCGGGGATGTGTTGACAGGCACGGGCTGGGAAGAGCAGAGCAGGCTGTGCAGCTGTGCAGCCAGTGCTGAAAGGACAGAAGGCTCCGCTCTCGTGCAGCACAGGCACAATGTGCTGTCGGCGTCACGGGTGAGCACGAGCATCCCAAGTCGGGGACAGAAGGTTCCTCCACGCTATGGGTCCTTCGGGGGGTGTCGGTGTCAGTGCACACAGAGTCTGTGACCAACTAGTGACCTGAAGGCTCTGACAAGCTCACAGCTGTTTCAGGAGAAAGGCGCTCTGCTTGGCAGGTGAGCCAAGCCCTTTGGTTATCGTTTGTCCTCTGCATTAAGCTATGAAAGGAATGTGCTGCTTTCTTTTAAACCTGTGAAGATGTTGGCATGGGCTTCCTCACAGGAGCCCTGGACTGGCTACAGCTAAGTGAAAAAAAAAGATATGTTTTAAATACGTGAAAGATCATTTTCAAGATGCTTATCAACGCATGGTGGTGCGGGCCTACAATCCCAGCACTCGGGGGGCTGAGGCAGGAGGATTACCAAAGTTTTAGGCCAGTGTGGGCTACATAGTGAATTGAAGGCCAGCTTGAACTACAGCAAGATGCTGTCTTTAAAAACCCAAAACCAAAACAATAAATAAATAAATAAATAAATAATGCACATTAATGTGTCAGAGTCTCAGAAAATGACTGTGGGACAGGTCAGGGGTGTGTCATAGCTGAAGAGGAAAACTGCAGTTTTTATTGTTCATGGCTCTCATTCCAAAATTTCAGACTCCCAGAGTCTCCAGCATGTTCTCCTCTTCCTCTTTACTGAGCAGGACATCCTGTTGCTCACAAATAAATGTAGAGTGAGTGTGCCTGGGTGCTTTATGCTTCGAAGTCAGTTCCTAAACCAGACCTGGGGTTCAAGCCTCAGAATCACCACCAAAAATTTTTTTAAAAAGTCAGTTCTTTTGTCAGCCAGCTGATAATGAAAACAATATGGCTCCTTGCAGGAAGGGAAGGGCTGGGGAAGCCACAAGACTTAGAGATGTCAAGAGGCCCAATTCGTTAAGCCCCCTGAAGAGTAGGGTGGCTGACTGGGGCAGCCTAAGATTAGTGGCCTGGATCAAAGGTCCTCCATGAAGTCCTGGGAATTGTCAGCAACTGATGTGGCCAAGGGAATGAAAGAAAGATTATTTCATGAAGCCACGGTTCTTGTTTTCTGGTCATATATCAATACGCGTTTATGCCAGTTCACCTTGAAAGGAACATTTAGTCACAGGAGATATTTTAACATAATTTATTATTGCTTCAGGTCAAAAGCAGCTGGAAGGCTGGGGCATAAGACCCTGCCCGGGTGACTGTCCCCACAGTCCAATGGCAGGGCCACCACATTTTCCAATCTTTCCAGTCCTTCCTTCTCTGCCTGCAGTAGGATATCCTGACAACTCAGAAAACTGTCCCTTGCTTAAATTTACATCCCTAGCTTCCCCCATGCAGTCCAGCCTCCATCACTGTCCTGCTGAAATCTTGGAGTCTTTGTCTCAGGCCGTTGCTTCGTCACCCACGAAGACCTTATTTCGGCCCCTGAGATTCCCATCCCCCACCCGCCCCTGTGGTTTCCAAGTCTCCCCTCTCGCCCCTCCTCTTCTTCCTTCTTCTCTCTCCTCTTGATGTTTTGGCCCCTGGCTCTGTCTCTCTGTCCTCCACTCTTTCCCCTGACCTCTTCCTCAAATTTTCATTCAGTGTGTTGGTTGGAGTCTCTTCCTTTCTTTAGTACTGAACAATTTTTTTGACCACTATATCCTTTTAAAAATCATGCCTTCTTCAACTTGTGTTCTCAGCCTGTCTCTGTCTGGCCCTGGGTTGTATTTGCATTTCCTTTCTGATCCATCCCTTATGTGTGGTTCCCTGTCCCCATCTTCTTCTCAAGACCCTCATTTACTCAACAGATCCATCTACAATGTCATCTCTGAAATTAATCCTTCACATGCCCATGGTTCATTTAACTGAACTCAATGCTGATTGGGCCCCATCTCTGCATCCCATTAGCTCTTCTGCTTGTCCCCACAGTGGCATGGGCTGAAAATGGCCACACTTAGTATCTTCCTCCAAAAACCACCTCCCTTTGGTTCCAAGTTTTCTAAATGTATTTCTTGGAAAAAACAACTAATTTCCTCATGTACAACATCTACACAATACTCCAGGAAAGATACCCCGTGCGACTCTTAGCTAGTTTTCCAGTTTTTGCTTATTTTTTACTGTGTTCTTAAGGTGCTCAGAGTGGTCTTTTAGAAATGCGAATGAACATTTCTCATCCAAAAATCAGAACTGCTCCCAAATTCGAAATTATTTGATCACCATCCTGCCACCACAAGTGGAAAATTTCACATCATGAAACTATATTTCATGTACAAAATTATTCAAAATATTGTACAAAGTAGCTTTGGGCTATGTATATAAACTGTATAAAGTGTATATGAAAACTAAATGAATTTCATGTTTTAGACTCGCGTCCCATCTGCAAGATATCTCCATGTGTGCATACATGTGTGTATATTTAATAATTTAAAAAGCTGAGAAAACAAACCCTGAAATCTGAAACATTCATGGTCTCAAGTATCTCAGATGAAAGGTACCAATCTCAGATGAAAGGTACCAAAGGACATATGAAAGGATTGTAAGGGTATGACCGTGTATTCGTTTAAAGTAAATATAAATGAAAGCAGAGGGGAGAGGTACAAGAGCATAAGTAACAAAAAGAAGGAAAAGAATGGCACAGAGATTTATTTTTCTCCAGGTTAAACCCTTTCCTTGAGAAAATGACCCAAGAATGTGACTGGTTCACTTCAGATGACCTCCACTTCCACTTGTTCCTTCGGGATCGTGGGCGGCTGTGTGGGAACTGGGAGGGCCAAGCTAATGACAGGTGGCCATCAGTCTTCCCATGAGAGGGGCCTATTTTGCCAAGGCCTACAATTGTCAGTACTTTCCTGGGGCTGCAGCGACATTGTTCTGATAACCTGAGCACCACCAGCAAGTTCAGTGACCCTGAACAGGTAGAGGTTGGAGGCCCAATTCCCAGTGTCACTGGGGATCACTCCAGGCTGTGCACTAATCCAGCTCAGGGGTCAGCAGGGTCGCTGGCAGGCAGGAACCCCAGATGGGGCCAACCCCATCCTAGAACAAACCAACACCTTTACTCCAAAGTCCTGCCCCAAGTACTTGCACAGTAAGAAGCATGAAAAGAGAGCCACCTTGGAGGGGGACTCTGACACTGGTGGCCTTGATGACAGCAGCACAGGTTTTCCCAGTGATCCATGCAGTGCAGCTCCTGCAGGATGGACCTGTCCATAGAGGGCAGCTGAAAGCAACCAAGAGCAAAGACAGTCACTGGGGGAGGGGTGCTGCTAGCTACAACAGCTGTTCTGGCAACTGACCAGCAGCTGTTCTGGGCTTGGCCTCTGCACCCAGTGCCAGCTGAATTTACCCTGAACTCTCTTGTACCCCTTCTTTTCCCACTTTCCCCTCACTCTCTCAAATGCATAAGTACTAAGAGTGGCATCTAGGAAAACTAGAGACCTCAAGAATAAGAACCAGATTACCCCCTGCACCCCAACTTTCTCATCTGTAAAATGAGTAGAATACTTACCTGTTTCATGCCACAAATGAAATCCTTATAAAAATTGCTGGAAATTGAACCTGCTGCTGACACATTAGCTGTCTCCAACTTCTCCATTTATACTTTCTTTGTCTTTCGCGTCATTCTTATCCACCCCTTTAAAAACCCACTGTATTATGAGCAAATCCCACTTGCAGAAATGCAGTCAAGCCAAATTAAAAAGGTGCCGAGCCACTGAAAGTGAGTTCTGTGCTTATGGATATACATCAAAGTCAAAATTGTATTTTTGTCCAAAATGCCAGGATAGTACAGATATTTTGCTTTAGTACACAAAAATACTGGCTACTTAAAATTGATTGAAACAGGTCATGCTAACTCTATTTCAAATCATCTTTGTGGGGCAATTGCAGGAAATGAAGTTTGTCCAGTGGGTCTTAGCACCAAGATTGGTTTTTACAAAAATGGGATCCCCAGTTGCTCTGCAGGAGACCTCAGTGCCAGTAGACCAGTTTCATACCTCCTATCCCAAAACTTCTCTCTCTAGCCAACTTGTGATACCCAAAGTGTCATCATCACTGAAATAAAGCAAGAGAGCCAGGCTAAAATAAAAACCTTTATTAACTCATTGGTTTGTGTAATTCTAGCTCATTTCCAACTAAGAACAACTTTCTGGGGAATGATAAAAAAAGTTGGACAATTAATTGTGTATGTGTCTGAGATACAAGAGGGCGTTACTAGGAAATGAAGAAAGAAAAGAAAGAGAAAGAAGAAGGGCAGGAGAGAGAAAGGGAAGTGAGAAGCGGGGGGAGGAAGGGAAAAGAAGGGAAATAAATGCTGATTTTGTCCTCAAAGGGCTTCCAAGGTGTTAAGGGAAACTGCTTACTCAAGAGTAGGAAGTCTGTCTGGTGTGGGCATCTCCAAGAAGCACCTGGCAGGAAGTCCTTACCCGAGCTGCCAAGAGGACAGCAGAGGGCTCTGGACACTGAGAGCAATGATCTGGAATGAGCCCATAGGAGAAAAGCGCACCCCCAGTTAAGGAGGGGGCCATCTTAATGCTGTCATTGCCTATGTCTGAATCTGGGCTATATACCCACCAGACAGATAAGGAGGAAGAGATGGGATCTCATACTTATTTCATGCTACTCTAATCAAAAGAGCTACCTCTAGTAAAAAAAGTCGAAGCAGGAGGATAGCAAGTTTGAGACTAGCCTGGGTAATTTAGTAAGAACTTGTCTCAAAATAAAAAGTTGAAAAAGGTCTGAGTAACTCAGTTCAAAGGTGATTTCAATCTCCGCTGTTGGGCGATAAAAAAAGCTAGCTACCTTTTCTTGAATGCTTCCTCTGTGTCCTGTGCTGTTCCAGGTGCTTTCCATTTAAGCCTGACAGCAGGAATGTGGCATGCACACGAATGGCAATGGGGCCCAGAGCAAGAACCAGTGCAGGTGATGTCCCACAGCACTGGCTGTGTGGGGAAGCAGGATGGCCAGGCCTTCCCATCTCCCCCTCTATTTAATCCTCTTCTGGTTCAAGAACCAGCTGCTGGTGGGCAGTGGATGAGGGACTTTCCTGGCCTCCTGTCCAGCCTGGCAGCTAGACTGCGTGGAGCCTGCAACAATGGCTTCCCATCGGGAGCCAGCGCTCTCTTTGGAGGCCTTCTCCATAGGGGAGGAAGAGAGCACATTGTTATCCACAGGCTGGCGGAAAGACTGGATGCAGAGTGTGAGGATTCTAATTATATCCAGCTCTAGCAGCTGCTCTCTTTTGTTATAGACATAATGCTTCTCGGAAAACATATACTCAAACCCCCAAAATCTGAGTTACTCAACTCCTCACTTCAGTGGGGAACGCCCAAGTGTAGGAATAATTGGCAAGCCTGCAGAGGTTCCTAGGCATAATGCAAAATAAGCAAAAACTAGTGTCCTTGTAAAATGAACAAGTTACAAATAAGATTCAAGTCCCCCTGCACAGTCTTGTTCCTCTATCCACCCTCCCCTATCGTCTCTACTGAGTTAAGCATTACTCAGTCTACTGTATACATTTCTAGGATTTTTTTTAACTATGTATTTACGTAGTTGGAAAACATATACCCATGCTTTATGTCCATTTACCTAAATGTATTACGTATGTGGTTTTGAATTAAAAGCCTGAGTGTGGAAAGTGAGCAGAACATTGAGCGCATGCCAAAGTGGAAATAGGACATGATCTGTACTCTATAAATAAAAAATATGTGTCCACTTAGGTTTGATTTTTCTGCCATGTAGAAGGACAAGTTTGTTCCTATATTTTCCTGTCTGCATTCCTTAGCCCTTTCTGGAAATCTCTGCTAGATTGTCCTCCCCACAGAATCATTACCACACCTCACTATTGTATGTGGGCAGAGATGCCAAGGATTGGCACACTGTCACCCATCTGCTCACAGCCGGAACTGGGGAACCCTGTCCCACACTGTCCACTGCTGGGAGGACTCAGGCTCCCAGGGGATCCTGACACTTACCCTAGCCACTGTGAGGCAGGAAAACTGGCTCCCTACGACCAAACCTGTGGGAGTTCATCCCACACCTTGCTCAGGTCTCTAGTTTGATAGATACTGCACATGTTCTCTTCTTTTAACTTACAGGAGACACAGGGCCTTGAAGAGGGAGGCATTCTGTGGAGAAGGACAAGGAGGCTGCTTAGATGACTCGGACTGTGAAAGCTGAGGTGAGCTATTGATAAGTTTCACAACTAAGATTTCTACCCTGTGATGATGAAGTTTATCTTTAAATTTCTCCTTTATTTGCACTTCCTGTGACTCCTAAAACCGTAGTGTAAAATATGGAAAGTTAGACTGCATTTTCCTGTTTCCTGTTACCAAGGACTGGCTCTCTGGATGAATTAACTACTGATCCTTACTCTGCTTCCTAAAGTGACATCATTAATTGAACATGTGATGATTTCATGAGAGGCCAAGCTAAAGGCACATCCTCTCTTTTCTGAAACAATCTTCTTACTTATTTCTACATTTATTTCTACCTCAGAGTCTACGTTGGCTGCTGTCGAATATTATAAAAATATATCCTGCATTCTTTGGGAAGACCAAAGATAAATTGCTTTAGTGTCAAGTTTTATGAGGATGATAAAATCCTCTAATGGGTTCCAGGTGCCTCTTTCCCATTGATTGGGAGGCCATCTCGGGGCATTGCAAGGATATTATCCAAGCTCAGGAATATTGGCGCGACAGGTGTGCCTGATATTTGTCTTCAACTATGTCTTTTAAAGGTTTTCCATTGGAATCTGGAGGTCTTAGGTGCTGAGATTTTCTAGATGAAGAGTATATGATTTCACCATCCAACCTTCCTCACAGATCTTATTTCTGTTGTGACTTTATAATCCACAAGATCAATTTTCTCTACTGTCTCACTAGTACAGTGGAGTGACACATCTCTATCATGGTTCCTCGCCAACACGCAGATTATGCTTGGTGACAGTACCCCAGTGGCCTGCTAAAGACACCTTCGGGTCTGGGTGCCAGATGGTCTTCGGGTTCCTAGGACCAAGTGAGTGACTGGTGAGGAACCCCTTCAGGGTCAGGATTCTGGGGAATGATGTGACACGGCAGCGTGCAGGACATAGAGTTTTAAAGAGAGAACATAGTGCTATGCTAACAGCATTTTCCACCATTCCAGTCTTGCAAATGGCAATGTACCAATTACTCTCCAGTATAACAGTTGCTAAAAACAGCTCTAGGGGAGGGAAGAGTGAAGAGAATGGGCTTGGTGTTGCCTTCAGCACGCTCGGAATGGCAAGCGCACCCATCAGAGACCCCTGGGCATCTCAGAGGGCACATAGAGTGGGACCATCTCTGTGAGAATGGTGCCCGCTGTAATTCCCAGAACACCGAGAAGGGGCAGGGCCGTCCCTTCCAGGCAGAGGAGCCGAGCCTCCCATCCACCCATCTTGTGCTCCGAGAAGGGAAGAATGAGGACTCTGTTCCCACACGCTCGCTCTAAGTGGCTGCCCACAGCTCCTCTGCGGTGTCCGCAGCTGGTGGTGACAGGGACATGGAGTCACAGCCATCAGGAGCTGGGACTCAACCAAAGGGTCTCTGTATGGCCCTTGTTCATCCGGGGAGGTTTTCGTCCTGCAAAGAAAAGGCCTTTCAATCTGTCAGTGCGGCTGCCTTTAAAGCAAGGCTTCCTTCATCAGGGAGGCCACTCCGCGCCGTCCCGTGACAAGCCATCAGGCAGCACACTGCGGCGGCGCCCGTGTCTGTCCCGGTCACTCTCTAGCGGGGCCGGGGCAAGGCATCCAACGTCACTCATCCTGCCTTTCTTCATCGTAAAATGGAGGTGATGGTGTTGGTGACGATGATCCCATTTTCAGAGGGTTTCTAACTGCATTTAAACGAAAAAATACAAGCGAACCATTTGCGTCTGTGCGTGTATGGTTTTCTAATTGACACACTTTATTTCATTTTATTTTATTTTATTTTATTTTTTTGTACCAGGAATTGAACTCACAACCATACGCTTGCCAGGCAGGCGCTTATGCCACTGAGTTATATGCCCAGCTCTAATTGGTACATTTAAATATACACAATCTTTTTTCTTTTTTCCCATTCTCCTACCCTCCCTTCAATGCCTCTTCCTTCCTTATTTACAAAAGCTTTGTTTTCATTTTTTCCCTCTGTTCTTTTTTTTCTTGTTCCTGTCCTTCCTCTTCTCCCTCCCTTGTTCACCTCACTTGAACACTGTTTTCCTATTTCTCAATATCTATTGTACATTTTGATCCTTATCTACACTTTTGGTTTCTCACGTCAGAGAAGCAATGCAGTATTTAAACATAAGCCATTTAGTAATACCTAGAAATACAAAAATCTCTCAATAAACAGCAGCTACTAGTAAGTCTTCTTTTCCACTTACACACCCTGTATTACAAAGTATGCATTTTTAGCATTTTACATTCTAAAAATATGCTATATGACAGTTAGCTAAACCACATGTCTATCATCCAAATACTAAATAGAACCCAGTTAAATAGACCGATCACATTTATTCCATTAAGAAAAGCAGTGAGTTAAATGAAAATAGCCAATCAGAGAAGCTGTGTGTGTTGGAGTAGGCAGTCAGTTCTGTGCCTGTGTTTCTGGCATTGAGAATTAAACCCAGGGCCTTTGCACTAAGCTGCATCACCAGCTCTTTAAAGAAACTTTTCATTTGATTTCGAGACAAGATCTTACTAAGTTGCTAAGTTGCCTGACTGGGCAGCAGGATGTTGTAATGTTCCTTCCAGAACTCTTGAAGGGTTAAATCTGTATAGGAGACTATCTGAAAGCACAAGGGTCCACTGTATCTGAGTGTGTGGGAGCTCTAAGATGGCAGTCAAACAGAATCTGGGAGGTCAGGAAAGACTTCCTGGAGAAGATGACATGTAAACTGAGAGTAAAGAATAAAGTGAAAAGTTTGATGTGGTGGCGCACTCCTGTAAACCCAGTACCCAAGAGACTGAGGCAGAAGGTTCATGAGTTTGAAGCCAGCTTGGGAAACACAGTAAGACTATCTTTAAAAAAAGTTGGAATTGACCTGACATGGGGATCTTTCTCACTGGTCATTTTTATAGCTACATAGTGCTCCATAACATGAAGGTACCATAGTTTATTGGACTAGTCTCTGATTTCTGGGTACTTTGGTTGTTTTCAGCCTTATACAAGTGTCATTTTGTACCTGGATCTGAGTACCAATGGGTCAAATTTCTAAATGTGGGATCATTGGTTAAATTGGTCATATAGATGAGCTATTTCCCCATACCCTTTCCTGTATGGGGTTAACTGAGAAATCCTGGGCCAGTGTCTCTCTAGGCCACTGAGATCTGCCTGTATACAGGAGAGAGACTTTGAAGGCTGTGTACAGGAGCCTGAGCCTTCAACTGACGAGTTGAGTTACAACCAGCTCTCGGGAACAAATTGAGTTGGTAAGTCAAGGGTCCACAGAGCTCAGGCATGGTAAAAGAGTGTCCACATTTGTCTGAAGCAGAAACTGGGTCTGCTGTTCTTTACCTGGAAACTTGGTGCCAGCAGAGTCAGGCAGCAGAATGACTCTCCTTTAGCGACTATGAATAAGAGTGGACAGCACTCCACATGAGGTACCCATTTGTCTACCTCTGTACTACTCATCATTTTTTAACTGTCCTACAAATTCAGTGCATTCCTCAAATCTGGTCCCAGAGTCCCCTCCACCACAAAGTCTTCCTGACCTCCAGACCCCTGGAGAGTCAGACTGACTGACCCTTGAAGAGCATCCAAACATCCATAATAGACAGACAAGGAGCCCAAAAGGGAAGCACCTGCCCCTGGTTCCCATCACAGCCAATGGAGGCAGAGGTTGGGCTTGTGTCCCACCTGGTCAAAGAAAGAGTTTCTGTGGAGAGTGATGATGATGGCATTGGTCACTGGCAGCAAGGTCAGCAGCAGCTGGAAAGCCGGATGTTGCCACATGCATTGGCTGGACATGTGGGTGAACTCTTGCTTCTCCCAGGCATCCTGGAAGAGGGTAGAGACCTTCATTCAAGGAGGCATCGCCACAGGTGGCCTCTACTTGAACATTTGCTCTTGGTGAGCCATGGGGAAAGGGTGTCCTGAGAGTCCGCTCTAGAAGCGAAGTGGCTGGAGATGATGCAGTACGTAGGATGTGGGTAGAGGGTTGCTGCTGGCATCAGAGCCCACCCGCACCCACCTTTTTGCTAATGATGTCTTTGCTCCTGTGGCCAGCTGAAGGCCTGATTCATGGCCCTCTGCCGAAGAGAGGAGCAGCCCTTGATGTACCCGCTGCCCCTGTCTACCTAGGGCTGCCAACTCGGCAGCCAGGCAAGAGCCCCTTACAAAGACGCTCAAATGTTTCACCTTGTCTGCATCTGTCTCTGCTGCCAGCAGGCCAGGTACCCATTCTCCTTCTCCTGAATGATCTCACTCCCCATCCCAGAGAGATCACAGAAGCCGCTCTGACCTCCAGCCTTCTGCATTTCATCCAGGCATTCCAGCCTGAGGAACCTGGAAGGGGAGGGATGGGAGCCTTCTGGTTGGGACCTCTCCCAAGTCCCTCGATCACCTGTGCAAATGTCAATAATTTATGTTTAAGAAAAGTTTACCTCAAGCTGTCATAAAGTCCTTGGCTGACTCTTCTGATTGTATAAACATAGTTTATACCAGTGGGACTATGGCGGGATGTTCCTTAAATGCTCATAATTTTCTGCAACTACCACTGTGCAGTAAAATCCATTAGCTATAGATGAAATATTAAGTACCTGAAATTTGAACCATTTGACTCACTAGTTATCTGTTGACAGATGAACAAACAGTAGAAACCGACTTTGTAGGAGACAACAAATAGCAAGGCAAAGATCTCTACAATGGCATTTTAGCATCACTATTTCTTACACCTGTACCTTTGCAGCATAAACTTTCAGATATCTTAGAATATTCGATAAAACCTGTGTTCAAGGGTCTTGACCCCTCAACTCCAGTGCTCAACAAATAAGCAGATCTGTTCTGTAACTCTGTGATCATAGTTTACCAACCCTTTGGTTGGAACACCTCATGTTGGCCCTGATACCTTAAAGCCAGGATTTAAGATCTTTAGTAACTTAGCTTCTCTCTGACTTAAATCATGTCTTTTGATTTAGTCTTTTGCTTAGAGTTTTCTGTGGTATGTTGTAGGTTGTACAGTTTTAGGTTTGACTGAACATTTTGGAGAAAAGTAAAAACCCAAGATTCTAAACCAATATTATTTAACAATCACTTGGAAACCAATGTAAGAAATTATTAAAACTATACTGATAAACATTGATTTCTGATTTAAATGTAAAAAGTAATTTTTTTGAGTACCATAACAAAATTTACTATAAATCATTTCAAAATTGCAAATTTGTATTATTAGGATTTTACACTCTATAGTTAAGGAGTATTTTCTTTAATAGTAAAACATTTGTTACCCAGGTTATCAGAAAGTCCTATTGATATTTCCAGGAATAAATTTTCAATGATGGTGACGATTCTACTTTTCCTTCAAGATCTTCAAATATGTTATATAAAAACTAGATTGAACTTTTTCTTCCCTATAGTTTCATCAAAATAAATCCAAGTCAATCCTAATAAAAACAAATAAGTGTACAGATTTGATCAGTAAATAAGCATTTATGAAGCAGTTTATATGTTTTTCTTTGGAACTAATTCAAGGAGTACTTGGAAGATACTGAGTTTAATAATTGCATATATCATTTATAGGACTCTGATCACAGAGTAGCATTTTTATTGCAGAGAAAGCAGCCCAAACAAGCATGAGCCACTTTGGGATGCAAATTAAATGCAGGGGAAAAATTAGTTGAGAAGGTTCAGTGGAAAAATGGAAAATATTTTGGTTTTACCCAAGTAGAGGAGATTGAAAATTATTTATTTAATCTTCATTTGTTGGAATCGTACATAGGATTACATATAAATGAAACTTGAAACTTTGACTTGATTTTCATTTCTTACTTTTTAAAATTAATGTTCTTTTGCAATCATTCATTGTATAGATTCATATGTAGTTGTAGGGAACAATAGAGTTCCTGGGTTCCCTTAGCCCAGGTTCTCCAATGGAAACATCGTGCAAAACTCCTGTGTAGAATCACAGTCAGCACACTGACCTTGACGCAGTCAACACCCAGGGCAGGCTCGGCACAAGGACCCTTCCCATGCCTTTCATAGCCCGCACTAACCAGCCCAGCCCCACCCAGACGCCTTCCCTAACATCTGACAGTCACTAATCTATTCTCTATTTCTATATGTTTGACCAGTAATATTTGAGTAATAGTCTAGTAATATTACATAGAATCATATCATATGACATCTTTTGGATTGCCTTTTGTTTGTTTCGTAAGAGAAATACTCAGAATAATTCCTTAGTGACTCATCCAAATGATTACATGTACCTATAGCTTATTTTTATTTCTCGTTGATTAATACTTCATTATATATACATATATGCATATGTGTGTATGTACATATATTGGTTGCCCATTGAAGGATATTTAAGCAGTTTCCAGGTTTAAGCTGTTACCAATACAGCTGTTAGGAACACGTGTGCATAAGTTGCAGATCTTTGTGTGTTTTTATTTCTCTGGGATAAACGTTCAAGAATGAAAGTAATTCATGAATTTTTGAACCTTATTATGGGCCAACTAGTGAGCTCTAGAGAAGGAGTGATATTCAAACATCTACCCTCAAATGGTGACAATCTGGAAAGTTAATGCATAAGTGTTCTCAGAGCTCAGAAGCTACTGGGGGTGGGAGTGGGGCTTACAAAAGCTGTGAAAAGTGCTATGTGTATGAATGAAATACTTGAGGGGTATAAACTGTCTATATGGGGAAAAGTCAGCTAAATTTCACCTGAGTTAACAGAAACAGGAAGAAATAAACACTGTTTTGTGTTCTTCATAGTAATTATATTTTTTACCTGGAATCTGATGCAACCTGAGAAGTGGATCATACTTGAGAGTGGAAACTGGGCTTTAAACAGTGTAAGTATATATGTGCTTATCTGGAACATACGGCTTATTGTCACATTTAAGACACTGGAATAATCTGAATGAAGACAAATGTATTTTAACTTCTAGCCAAAGGCCCAAAGAATGACTCTTTGGAAGAATTGACTGAATTTTCCAAGGAGCTATGGCACACTTGTGCAATTCTGCAAGACTGTTATTTTCCTTTTTTCTCACAAATATTAATTTAGTTATTTTAATACACTCTCTCTGACAATTCCAAAACCTAAGTCACCTGTGGATCAGTTTCTATTATCTGATTCTTTTACTCTTGTTTTTCACTCAATTGGTTCTTTTCTCTACCAGCCTGGAAATTTTTTATTAATGATATACATCCAATATTAAAATAAATATAGACTCTAGATAATGATTTATCCTCCAGATAAATCATTTAGCTCATCCTCCAGAGATGAAGATTTTATTTCCTTTTAGCTGGCAGAGTATAAGATTTGCTTGACCTATTTAACACTGGCTCTTGAGGTTGGGTAGGACTGGAGTAACTTTGCTTTGCCCATATTTTATACAGAATGCTATACCTATTCTGGGGTACTAGCAAAAAGGCTTGAGTGCTTATCAGCACCTTTACCTTTATGCACCCTAAATTCCAATCTTTTTTCACAGCACCATGAAGTTTTCTTAGTTATTGGGCTTCCAAGTTTACTTGTTACTCATTTGCATAGTAGCTTATCCTTTACATATACAGCTTAGACTTAAGCAAATGTCTTTTTAAAATAATTTAAAAATTTTATTAGCATATATTTGCAATTCACACAGTTTACAATCATCTTGGAAGTGGTTACATGTGCATATTACAGTTTATTTCTTTTTTTAAATCCCCTTCTCCTCCCCTGTCCCCTTCGTCCTCTGGTTCCTCTATACCATCTTTCATACTTGTTGATATTATTTGTCTTAGCTCATGTTATAGCATATAATGTTTACATTGATTGAGGTTATTAGGTTCCTGAACATGGTAAGCATTATTCTTATTTCTCCTTCACCATCTCACCCTCGGTTCCCTTGAACCACTTCCCTGTTGCAAGAGATGCATCCCCTTGTCCCTTTCTATCCATCTTTTATCATTTTCTTTGTTTGTACTTTGTCTCACTCAAATGACAGATACCATACAGTATTTAATCTTGTGTGTCTGGTTCATTTCACTCAACATTATATTTTCCAGGTATATCCATTTTCCTACAAATGTGTCAAGTTTATCATTCTTTATAGCTGAGTAGTATTCCATTATATATATCGATAGCACTTTTTACTTATCCAATCATCTGTTGATGGGTATACAGGCTACTTCCAGGATTTAGCTATGATGATTGTGCTGCTGTAAACATTGGCAGGCATGTACTGCTGTAGTATGACGACTTAAGCTCTAGGGAAAGAAGAGAAAAAGAGAAAGGAAGGAAGGAAGGAAGGAAGGAAGGAAGGAAGGAAGGAGAAAGGAGAGGAAAGGAGAGGAGAAGAGAAAAGAGAAGAGAAGAGAAGAGAGAAGAGAGAAGAGAAGAGAAGAGAGGAGAGGAGAGGAGAGGAGAGGAGAGGAGAGGAGAAGAGAAGAGAAGAGAAGAGAAGAGAAGAGAAGAGAAGAGAAGAGAGAAGAGAGAAGAGAGAAGAGAGAAGAGAGAAGAGAAAAGAAGAGAAGAGAAGAGAAGAGAAGAGAAGAGAAGAGAAGAGAAGAGAAGAGCAAAGCAAAGCAAAGCTCAGAGAATTGGAGCAACATACAAGGAGTCACAAATTTACTTGCCTCACCATTTCTGGTTTCCAAGCACACTGACCTGGAATTTCTGCCACACAAGCCATGTGGCCCAGCCTGCCCCCAGCTGTTCTGCCTCCTGCAACCAATGATCCAATCAAGCACCCACAGCCTCCTTCCCAGCCATAGCCTCCATGACCTGCATTCTTCTTCACACATGGACCTTTTCCCCAGGGGCCACTCTCCTGCCTCAGGGCCTTTGCACTGGCTACAAATGACACTCTGCCTTCTTTCCTTTCCCTTTGCCATGTTAACTCCCCCAGCTTCCCCAGCTCAAAAGATAGTTTTAGGGACAACTCCTCTGAAGCCTCGAAGTAGGTTAATTCCTTTGTAGACATTTACATAACAGCCTTTAGTTTCCCCCATTGACAGGTGATATGGACTTAGGCATTATGTCACTGAGGTCTGCTTCCCCATCATATGGTGATTCCACGAGGACCAGAATAGCGTCTTGTTTGCACATGCCATGTCACTTGTGCCTTGCACTGTCCTGGCCCACACGTGGGACTCAAGAGATATTGGATGACTTAACAAATATAATCATGCATTCATGTAGGAGTGAAATGATGTAGCAATTCTCTCGGTGAACAGGCTGCAACATCTCCAGGCAGCCTACCTTGCACAGGTTCTTTTTGCTATATTACACCACATCCTTCTACTTCCCCCATCCCTATGCCAAGCCCAGGAAATGAGCTTCGGACGCTTTTTCAGTAAAAATGCACCCCTGCTAACAACTCCCCTAAAGAAAACACAATCCTGTGTGGAAAGCACTGTGCAGCCCCAGAGCACTTCCTCTTGTTCATGGGTGCAGACTTCGTCTCTCACCTCCCCGCAGGCGCAGCCCTAGCTGACAGATCTGCCACGCACCCCAGGCAGCGGCCGACACCAAGTCACCCACGAGCGAGCGAGGGAAGCCTCGGTGCAGACCACGCCCTGCCTCCCTGCCAGGACCTGGTTGCTTCTCACAGCAGAATGCAGTCATAAAAACCGCCTCACCTATCAGCCGCTCGTGGATAACGCATTTTTATTTTCTTCTCTCAGCAAGAGTTGTTTGGAATATTGTTTGAAAAGTTATAGTAGGTAGTCTCCGAAGTTCCTTTCCAGTTCTGAAAACCACTGCGAGATTTACTGAGTCTGAGATTTACTGGCTCTGCACTTCAGACATAGGAGCCATTGATTTACAGCCCTTTTCATTCACTGAGCTAAGCCAGACAGCATCAGACCGTAGAAAGCAAACCCGCAACCCGGAGACCACGCTTCTGTGGAGAAGAACATAAGCAAAGCGCCGAAGCCCCTTTTAATCTAGTTTAAACTTTTATCCCCTAAACTACTGCCAAGTGGTGTCTATTAAAAAATACTTCAGTAGAGAGGCTGTGACTTTACCAAACCCACCAATCAATCATTTTGTCATGTGAATACCTTCAGATTACATTGATTTTGTTTGCTGAGCCTTTTCGAAAACAAAAAATCATGTGCTTGCAAGTCTGATTGTTATGAAATTAAATAAGTCTCACCTGTCTTACTTAAACCCTGCCAATAATCCCACTCTGAGGACGTATTCAGTGAGTGTGTAGGTCCTTGTTGCTGTTAGGGGTGTAGAGGACATGTGGACACTGTGTGGGTTTGGACATTTTGAAAGAGATGTGGAGAAAACTTACTATAATTAGTGAATCTGAAGCTTCTCTTTGAAGAAAGAGTACATCTCATGGAATACGGGAAGCACGTTCCAGCCCTCAATACAGAAATTTACATGACATTCTGGGGAATACATTATTGGTAGACTGAAAAGTCTGAGGGGGATAAAAATAATGATGGTGATGATGGAGGAGATGATGGAAGACAAGGTGATAGGACAGGGGCCAGGTTAATAAATCTTGAACTTTAGGGTAAGGAATTTGAACTTGACTTGACTCTAGGGAGCCGTCTAAGTACTTCCAAAGGAGGGCGACATGTGCATTTGTGAGGTGCACTCAGGACCTGTAAGAGGGCAGGTCTTACCTTTTCTGTGTCTTTTGAGGACCAAGTCCAGAGTAAGGTGCCCCAAATTCAAGCATTGTTCTTTGACAATCCCAGTGGATTCTTTGAGGACATAGGATCGTGAAGTTATCAAATAAGAAACTAATTGGAACTTAGTACTGCTGCATGATGGGGTGACCCACATACACTTTATTAAAGCAACGAATGTAAGTATGTAAACAACAAACTGAAAATAGTACAGTGAACTTCAGTTCACAAACTTAATTTGTTCCATGATTTTGGAAAAGATGCCATGACTGTGTTTGTGCAGGAAAGATAGCCACAGTCATGTTTGTCACCTGATGTAGTTTGAAAACAAAACCAAAATTTTGCCAAATGCTTTTGCTTGTGAACCAAATTGTTCACAAACAAAAGTGTTCATGAACTGAGGTATCACTGTACACAGACCTGCCGGGAAGGTGTAAACCTTTCTTACTGAGAAATTGTAAACCAAGTAAGACTCATTGATGTGAGGATTCACATCCATAACTTTCTTTTAAGGTAAAGGTCTTAGTCCCAAGCTTATCGAACTCTTGTTTCATCTTTCTAAATTTGGATGATTTAGTAACCCTTATAGCTATCTAAATAGCCCACACTTCACACTAATCCACAGTGGGTTGATTATTTCCTTGCATTAGAGATAAAACAGGATATAATTTAGAGAATTAGTTCCCAAACAAACTTGCAATTTTTCAAAGTTGAATAAGTGAAGACCACTTCCTAGCTGTGATCCTAAACTCTAGCTTCGTTTTTCACTGAACCCCTGAGCAGCTCTGGACAATGCTGGCATTTAGTTAAGTGTGCACCTTGCAAAAACACTCGTCCCAGTTCCAAGTGACTGTCGAGGCCATGACATCCTCTCTGGACAGGATTGCAGTGGGAAGGATAGTATACCTCATGACTTTGAAGGGCAGTGGTCAGGCAGGGGTTCCCATGGAAAGGACATGCAAGATGTGGGCCGCCTGGCCAGTCTCCCCACAGCTTAGAGGTCCTTGATCTTTGATGACTGTCCTGGGTCACACTCTGGAATTCCTACCTGGCCACATGGCTTGGTTTTGCTTTTAGTCATTTGGGGATCCTTTACGTGTTGTTAGCTACACAAGCAGCGTCCAGCTGAGATCAGGCTGGTGGTGGTAGCGTGTGGAATTGCACATGGGCGTGTCTCAGTCAAAGGATGATGTGATGAGGACTTGAACTGTAAAGCTAGAGCCAGAGAACTGAAAGGAAAGAAACAGATCGCAGTGCTCTAGCAGGTATAGTTATTTCATCTCTATGTATTATATTTTTAATTGTAAAATTATAGAAAATGGTTTGTTCATTTCATTAGCCCTTAATCAATGCTGACCTCTTTTTTTTTTTTAACTTGATGAATAGTTTCAAAAGACCTCTCAGTTCCTGAAAGTAGGAAGGATACATTTCCTAATGGAAATAGGAGCTCAAAACATATTGCTAAGGATGTGGGAGTCAACTCTTTGTTGCTGAAAAGTAACCATGGAGCTGAGTTCTTCATAATCAAAGTCCTTCTGTAATTACAGAAAAAGTGTCTTTGAAAGGAGTGAATGGAGTGTGTCTCAAGTTCATGGAATTATAAGAGACTCCAATCTATACCAATAGTTGAGAGCATGTGATCCTTCACAGTTCTGTCTAGATCTTTGGAGAACAGATTTTGTCTATAAATAAGGCACTTGTTCAACCATCATGAATAAACTGCAAAAACAAAGCAATCAATTTTTTAAAGAATGACTTTTTTTAAGGTAACAAATTTAGGGAGAAACTCATTACATTTCTTTGACTTCTCATTTAATTTGTTCTATTACAAAATTCTAAAGAAAAACAAAGCATCTCAGAGTCCATGCACAATGTATTGATGTTACAGAATCACTTTTGCCAAATTAGGCTAGAAGAAAAATGATAATGGGAATAACATTTTAACTATATTCACTGCTTCACATGAATAAAGATGGCGGGCATAGGTAGATGGGGGAGGGGCTCAGAAATTAAAGAGGAAAAAGGAAGGCTGAAAGAACAGGCCTGTACAAGGAAACAAATATACAAAAGTGATTGTACTGAAAAGTGGATTTTATTTTCATTCTGAAAAGAGCAATACACACAAGTGATACGAGAGATCTGGCCAGCCTTTAATTGATGCAAAATGGGTTTCTAAATACTTAGGGCACACTCACTATACACAAACTGAGGAATTAATATTTTTTAATTTTTATTTTTATTAGTACATATTTGTAGTACATAAAGATTACTTTCCTTGTGGGGAGTTGGTACATGTTCATAACACATCTCAATACTTTTTTTCATTCTCTTCCCTTCCCCTCCCTCCTCTCTCCCTCTACCTCTTGGTCCCCTTCCTTTTTGCAAAAGATCTATCTCCCTATTTCCTATTATCTACCTTTAATTTCACTCCTTATTTATATTATGGGTTTCTCATATAAGGGAAACTATGTAATATTTAAACTTGTGTGTCTGACTTATTTCACTTAACATTAGGACCTCAAAGTACATCAAATGAGTCATCTTACAAATGACTCAAAATTATCCTTCTTTATGGTAGAGTGGTACTGCACTGTGTATAAATGCCACATTTTCTTTATCCATTCATCCGCTGTCCAAGATATAGCTATTATGAGTTGTGCGGCTATAAACATGGTTATGCATGTAACACTGTAATATAATGTCTTTAACTCTTTTTGGAAGAGAAGAGGGAGAATAGCTGGGTCAAATGCAATTTCTATTTTTAGGGTTTTTTTGAGGAAAAGAATTAATATATATCAAAAACATTTCATTTAGTTTAATAATTCTTAAGTTTACTCAAGATAATGTATATTAATAGAGAGTAGGTGCTAAAGCTAATGAATAAAGTTTTCCTGATTTAGTTACAAGGAAATTGGAGGAAAAATGAGGTGAGATATTTTATTATGAATTGGTATATATTACAAAACTTCAGCTCCCCGTAATTTAGCAAATCAGAAAGTCTGATCTTGTTAATGTGTGGAAGGCATGTAGGGAAATGGTAGAATGATGTCATCTCAGTTCACACTTCAAGGACCTCCAAAGACAAAACAGAAATTTCAGCTTTCTTCATTGCCCATCTTTGTCCCCCACATCGTCACGCTATTCTTCCAACACTGCTCTATAAAAGTCTGTTGATAATCACTTCTTCATCATTAAACTCTCTTTAAATGTTGAATTTTCAAAATCATTATATCTCTATCCAAAATGAGTTTTCCATTTTTTTAATATATTTTTCTTTCAGACCATTTCAACGATTACAAATGATAACAAATGATTACAAAACAACTATAATTAAGTTACTACTGCAGTTTCCAGCAGTTTAAAAAAGTTCTAGTTTTGAGAAAGTAACAAATCTACTTTGAAAGTATGCAATACTATTAGGTATGGGTTACAAAAACTGAGGAAATAGAGACTTAACTGTTGAGAAGATATTTTTGATAGGTAGACAACCAAGACCTTTCCCCATCACTAATGTAAAATAAGATTATTTCCAATCTTAATCCGTATTTAATGTACTTCTTTAGTTTTCTTCTGTTTTGTTTCTTCAGTGTGGAAAAGAATAAATTTACTCTGAGACTCTTGAAGCTTTATTAAAGTTAGGCAACAAGAACAGTAGGCAAGGATTCTTCTACATACAATTATTAGGGTGAAGAGCGCATCAGTTGCGTCTGTCCTAGGTGACTACTGTCCAAGGAAAGAGGCCATGGGGTCATCTGGCCTCTGACGTTTCATCCTATAGGCCTCCATTTCCTCTTCAGTGGGCTCCCGAGTTTCATGTATGCTATTATAAGGTCGCTTCCTCTCATCAATCTGCATGATCTCCTTGACTTGAGGAAGGCGGGCTTCCTCTGCATTCAATGCCTTTTTCAATTTTTCATGTTTCTTTTCTTCATCATCACTCTCTGAGCTGCTCTTCTGGTGCTTCTTCTTTTTCTTCTTCTTTTTCTCTTCTTTCAGTTTTTCTTGGTGCATCTCCATGAGGGTTTGAGGTTTTTTCATAGATTCTTCTCCAGTTATATCATCTGTAATACATTCCTCTGAATTAACAGTCTCCTTCCCAGCTTCCCCTGTACAATAGGAATACTTGAAAAGTGATTGGCAGCATTGGTACCCCTATCTGCCTTCTTTCCAGTAGGATCCCCAGATATGTGTGTGATTGTTGATCTTCACATCTTCCTCATACTTGGAACAGGCAATGGCCCGCTCCT
>RJWT010010349.1:0-24277 GCA_004365215.1 Cuniculus paca
AAGTCTGGTAAAGCAGGAGGCAAACAGTTGTTTAAGGCATATGGGGAGATGTCATCTGCCTAGTGTCTATACACTGTCTGTCCCATGGGAAAGTATCTTCATCTAGAGTCACTCAAGGTGAGAAAAAGGGAAGTCATTCACCGCCTATTGTATTAGTTTCTTTGAGTGCTTTAACAAAGTACCATAAACCAAGTGGCTTAAAATAATGTAAATTACTTCTCTCACATTTCTTGAGGTCAAATATCTAAAATCCACTTGTTGGAGGACTTCTTCTGAGACTTTGGGTAGAGTATTTCCATGCCTCTTCCCAGCTTCTGGTGGTGACCAGCAGTGCTTTATGGTCCTTAGCTTATACTGTATCACTCCTAGCTCATCCGTGTTTTCACATGGCACTCTCCCTGTGTAACTTCATCTTCACCTGGCATTTTCTTTGTCCTCTTCTGTTTTGTATGTGGCTTTCTTAAAAAAGTCTTATTATGAGGATTTCATTTCACTCGATTAAGATCTACTTTACTCTCCTTGTAATAACTTGGTTTCATCTACCACGACCCTATTTTTGTGTGAGCTCACATTCACACATACTAGGGAATGGTACTTCAAAATTTCTTTTTTGTGGCTGCAGTTCAAGCTGTAACATCTGACAGACCAGTGAGAGCTCCTAGAGTGTATACCAGACAATTTTCTTTGTTTGCACAATAATATCATAGGCTAACTCACTAAGGAAATTTCCAGTATTTAGATGACATTGCTATGTAACAAAATATTTTTAAAAATTTTTCCATTTTAAGGGAATAAGGAAAAGACAAAAAGAAAGAAAGAAAGAAAGAAAGAAAGAAAGAAAGAAAGAAAGAAAGAATATAAACATAACAATGAAACCAAGTTTCAAAACCTTGAATCATTACAATAGTTGATACATTATATACTATCTTTGTAGTTGTTGTTCAGAGTATGAGATACAGGCATGATATCTTATCCTAACATTATTAGCAAAAAACATTCTTTTCAAAGATGAAATATTTAAATTAAAAGAAAAATATTTAGTTAATTTCTGCTTAGTGACTAAGTATACCTTTTAGTACTAGGAAGAATGATTATAGACCCTTGCTATCCATGGTTTTGTTTTTGCATATTTTAGTTACATCTGTTCAATCATAGCCTGCAAATATGAAATGGAAAATTCTAGAGAAAGTAATAAATAAGTTTTAAGTTCATACTTTTCTTGATAGCATGATGAAATTCAGCACTGCAACTCTATTATTCCCAGTACGGAATCATCCCTTTGTTCAGGGTACCCATACTGGTAGGCTACTCACCCATTAGCAATTTAGTAGCCATCTTGTTTATCACATTGACTCTTGCAGTATTTTTGTGCTTGTATTTAGGATTTGGTAGCATCTGTGGTTTCAGACATCCACTGGGGTCTTGAAACATAGCCTCTGCAGATAAGCAGGGAATACTGTATTTTGTGAAACAAAAGGCAGAATTTCCTCTTTTGTTTCTTTTTCTTTTTCTTTTCTTTTTGTTGGATGTATTGGGGATTGAACTCAGAGCCTTCTCCTTGTTCTACACCCCCGTTGTTCCTTTTTAAATTTTTATTTTGAAACAAGATCTTGTTAAGTTGCTCAAGTGGGATTGAACTTGTGATCCTCCAACCTCCACCTCCCAGAATGCTGGGATTACAGGCAGGTACCACCATGTCTGGATTGTTACTTACTTTAGCTTAGACCAGGTCAATCAATTTCCTGAGTTCAGAGGTACTTTTGCCTATAACAATGGGAACACAAATGCTGAGACTATAGAATTAATTTTTTTATCAGTATAACTTTGGTCATTCATTGATCTTACTGGTGCAACTGAAAGTAGGTTTCTTTCTTGCTTTTATCAAGTCTCTGCAGTATGTAAAGGTCTCAATAGAACAAATAAGATGCTGTCCATCCTCAAATGACACTCATCCTTGTTTTCCATTCAGAGATAGAAATATGCTAAGAAAAACTATCTTTGCCCTTGATAAAACATAATTTGAGAGGATGCACTGTGCCAAATAGGAGAGAGGGAAAAGAGAGAATTAGTGACACAGAAGGATAAACTTAAGAAAATGGAATAAAGATAAACTTCAGCAAATTCCTACTGCATTCGTGCTAGTAAGTTCATTCCATTACTGAGAGATTATATAATTAATGATGTTTAGATAATTTTTCTTTTATTTTTAGTACTCTTTTATACTTGAGTCCCATTTTTACTTCAAATTCCTTCTCAAAGCAATTTCTCATATTATCTCTTTGACCCAGCCTCATGAACTCAAATTTATAATCCATAGCTGATAATTTTTAAGGTAATTGTCTATCATGTTAGTTTACTAAATCAGCTGAGATTATACTACATTGCAGGATCACACTGTACAAAATTCACAGAAATTCTAAGACATTGCCAGAAAGGGTAACATGATTGGATAGACATAAATGAGACTAAAGGCAATGTTTTATGTCCTACTAAGGCTTATAGAGAATGAACAAACTGGTGGAAAGTACTCATAGCTGCTTATTAAGTCTTGGATTTTTAAAAATCTGGATAGACGAGGAGGAAAAAGTTTTCAAGTAGTAAAGATAATTCATCATGTTTTACTTAAGTCCCCAAATTAGTGTTAATTTAATTCTGTAGAAATACCAATGAAAGTTTCTTTTCTTCTTTCTTTCTTTCATTCATTTTTTTTTACAAAGAGGCAGAGTGGACCCTGTTTTAACCTTACCATCAGTATTTGCTGAAAGGTTTTGTTAGGTTAGCCATCCTGTGATTTATTTCATTTTTAAAAAATTTATGCTCCTTAGTTTAACCTGTGCTGTTTTCATCTTTTGGGAACTCTTTGATTCCACAATTTGGTTTTGAGCATTGTACACAACTCTTATTAATGCAGTGTTTACAATCATTAACCATAGTTTTCTAAACTTTGTCTCTATGTACAGAACAAAGTCCAAATGTCTTAGCTTTGCACCCAAGGCCCTTCTAAGTGTATCCCTCTACCTGTAGCTGAATCAGTAGCTGTGCAGTCCATCCTTTTATGGACAGGACTGAAACTTGTCTTCCTCTGTGCTTTGCATATGCTGTTCTATTTTTTCTTGTTTGAAGTCATTTACAGTTATGTTTAATCCACCCTTCAAGTTTCACTTCTTTCATGAAGTCTGTAAGGGACAGCTGTTAAATTTAGCTTTGTGATTACCAAACCAAGGAAATTTATTTGAAAAAGGCAAAACAGACTTCAGCCTTGGCATAGATCTCTGCTTGTGTAGAATTTTTCTTCCCCTGAAAATAGTCAAAGACCAGTATTCAAATACTTTGACTTAAAAAGTATCAGGGATTATGCAATAACATTGAATGAGTCAGCAGTCCTTTCTGGAAGAATGTTTTGATTAAGGGAAGTTGTCATTAGTCCTGCCAATAGCAGATAGGTCTCCTTAGGAAAATGAAAACCTGTAAGATTCCTCCCTTGCATCACTTCTGTGAGAGAGATGTCAAGAAGGTAAGGATATTTTCCAAGGCTACATTCTAGGTTGCTACAATAGCATTATATACATTTCAGAAAAGATGACACTACTTTGCCTGTACTACAGACACGACATTCTAAAACTTGAAGAATGGCTTTGGCATTCTCTTCAACACTTTCCTTCAAATTCATTGCTAACCTCTTGACATTTGAAATAATGGACTCAGTAGGAAGTCACACTGTCATTCTAGTCATTGCCAGCAAGTTCACCTTCTCTCTTAAATCTTCAAGCCTGCTGTTATACAGGTACTTCTTATTGTTGCTGTGGTTGAATGTGTGGAAGCCATGGTTGCTCTTATAGCTCGAGGCTCCAAAATGGTCCTCTCATTGAGCTTCAGTTGCAGACTTCAGGTGAAGAACATTTTAAAAATGTGTTGTCTTTAATCTCAGTTTGTGCATTTGATAGCTGTGATCTCAGTTTGTTTCTTCCAGGTTAGTTTCACTAAAAGTGACAGAGGGTCAACATATGATCACTGTGACTATCCCAGTCATTTACCCAACACAGGAGTCTCTGTTGGCACTTGGGTATCCTCCCAATGTACAGAGGCAAGAATGGGGCTCACTATTTTGCTACAACATTATAAAGGCAGCTTTCTAGTTTGTCTATCTCACTAATCCATGGTGTATTTTTGTTTAAATTCTTGTTAACACTTTACTTTTTGTACCAGCTAAGATTTTTATTTGGTGTATCACTCAAGCAATACAGGCAATATAACAATTTGTTTCTTTTTCATGTGAAAGAAGTCTGGAGGTAGGCAATTTTGAGCCAGAACTCAGTCTTCTATTTGTTTTGCCATGTCAACATTTTGTCAAATATTAGAGTTAGATAACTATTCAAGATGCAATTTATAAGTACAAATCAGAAATGTATAAAACTATTCATGGACAAATTATTTGTATTAATAAATACAGAAAACAACCTAATACTTTTAAAAGATTATTTGAATGACCACAAAATGTAGTAATTTGATACCATAAAAATGATAAGGAAGATCTTCATGAAACTACATGAAATGATTTTCAAGATGTATTGTTGAGACATACTTGCCCTGGGAGGAGTAATAAGAAGACAATTTGTCTTTTCATGGAGCTGGTGCAAGCCATGTGGGACCCAGAAGGAGAAACAAGCCAATTTGCCCTTCCTATGAGTCAGCAGAATCCATCCTGGGCCTGGGAGGAGTAACAAGAAGCTAATTCGCCCTTCCCATGTGCTGGCACAAGCCATGGAGGGCCCAGGAGAAGAAACAAACCAATTCACCCTTCCTGTGAGTTGGTGGAAGCCATGCTGGGACTGGGAGGAACAATAAGAAGTCAATTTGCCCTTCCTGTGAGTCAGCAGAAGCCATGCCAAGAAGCCAATTCACCCTTGTTTTGGGAGACAAAAACAACCCCCCCCACTCCTGACCATTAGCAACTGGCTGATTCAGAGAACAGGTTGAGTTGATAGCAACTGAGGTACCAAAATAACTTAATGCTTGTGTTGTTTGATTGACTTTGCAGGCTTAAGGCCAGTAGTCTGAAGAGCTATTAAGAGGATAATATATGCAGTACAACAAATATGGGGGATTTTCTTTTATGTTGTTTTTGAAACCCGGTATTGTTCTCACTGTTTTGTTTTGTTCCATTTTATTGTTTTGTTTTATTCAATGTTCTGTTTTGGTTGGTTTTATTCTGTTCTGTTTTGTTTTATTTTATTATGTCTGATGCTATGGGCAGCAAGTTTGAAGAAAACAAGAGACATTATGGTAATCATTGTTGATTTCCTATTAATCTTGTTTTGAAGTGCTGTATCGCTTTCACTGTTCTGTTCTGATTAGCTTTATTCTGTTTTGTTTTGGTTGGTTTTATTGTCTTTAAAATAAGAAAAGAAATATATTGTTAAATTTTTTAAAAAAGATACAAAAAGGGATGTGCAGAGCACCACTGTTGTGGTAACAAATATGGAAAATAAGAATATACACTTATACATGTTTTCTTTTTCAAAAATGATAAACTAGAAGCCAAGAAATGTGGTTACGAAGAAGACAGACACAACTAGGAACTAGAGTTCACTTTACTTTTCAGTAGTTCTGACTTTTGTAGCATTTTACATGTCCATGAATTCAAAAATAAAAACAAAAATGGTTAAACAAAAAGCAAATAAATAGTAAAACTCAATAAAAAACACAAATAATCCTTACAGCACATTAAGTTAAAGCTACATGGAAAAAGATTTAGTTCAGATAACTGTAACTGTTTAGAAGTAATTAATTTAGAATTTACTATGAAATAATTACATTTAACCCCCATGCTTTTTCATTCTGAGAACTCACTACATCCTGACATTTCTACTTAATTACTATGCTGTCTGCCATCTCCAGCTAGAATGAACTTCATGCAGCAACAATTTGGTTTTGACCACCACTATCATTGGCACCTAGAATAGTGCCTAGTATCTGCAAGATGCTCAAGAAACGAAATATCTGTTGCTTAAAAGTAAAAGAAAATGTATTCAAGAAATTAAGTTGAAATTAAGACAGGCAGAAAAGTATAGTAATGTATTTATGGATCTTTTCCTAAATGATCCAAAATGACATAATCTGGCACAAATGTATTGGCAAGTACTGGACAGGTGAAAGATATTGTTCATATAGACTCGTCTACCCTTTATCTCTGGGGAATTCTCTTAGTGTTAAAATGTGAAGCATCAATATTTAGAATTGTAAAAATAAAAATTTAACATAAAATCCATATTAAAATATTTCTTGGTCACAGATCACTTGCAATGAAAACTAGCAATTCACTGTTCATTGCCAAACCCATGAAGCAGCACTGATTTTGAACCCTTTTATTTCTTTTACTTTTAGCAGTTATATCCTTATTTATAAATTTATGCTTACATAATTATATTGTTGTTAGTCAAGTTTCCTGTTGACTTCTTATTTTGATTGGTGAAGATTTATCTCTTTGGGGCCATCTACTTTCCTTTCTTAGTCTTCCCAGAATAGACATATCACTACTTTAGGTCATCACAGTTAATATATCAATTTATTTACTTATTACACAGTTTGAATTTTTCTACTATGTTAAGGTGTTCTTTTCTCTTTGGCTTAATTTCCATCTACAACTCTTCAATTTTTCTAGATGTTCTAACATATTTTGTGTCTGTTCTCCCTTCCCTTTCTCCAGATGGTTTTGGAGTCAACTTAGGGTAGTGTTTTTTTTTGCTTTTGATGTTTTTGCTCGATTTTTTTTTCCAGACATGTCATTCAGCCTACATTTGGAGACATACTTCCCTTATTCATTTTTTTTCCTTTGGATGAACCATTTCAGGTTTCCTTACCCTTATTTTGTTGGTTACTGCTGTTATTTTGTTGCAGTGTATTGTCAGGTAGAACTGTTAAAGTAGATGTGCCTGAGAAAAATTTATTTGAGTTTATGTATTAGAAAAAAAGTTTTTATTTTATTACACATTTCAGTAATAATATTGTGGAGTAGAGAATTAATTACTGAAAATGACTTTCTTTTATATTTAAGGCTATAGTCTAGTGCCATATAGCAATGTCTGATGAAAAATTCCTGTCTTATTTTTTGTAGGTAAATTTATATTTTTGCATTTATTGTATTTAAATCCGATATTAAAAATTTTAGTAATTCTTCCTCTTCCTAAGGAGAATAAGGAAAGGGGGAAGGAGAAGGTAAGGAAGAGTAAAGGAATTTACAAGTGAGAATGAAAGGGAAAAATGGAAACAGAGCTTTAGTTAAGAGGGTGGGAAGAAGGGTTGAAGGAAGAAGAAGGAAATGGGGAAAAAAAGCATTAAGATACAGTAAGTATGGGTACAAAGTCCCCATGGTGAATGTAATTACTATGTATGGCAAATGTGTAATATAAAAGAAAAATATTTTAATAAGTGTCATATCCATTTAAGTGTTTCTATTCTGTATGTTGGACACTTGGTGGGAATTTTCAATCTAAAGACTTAATTTTTATCTTTGGGAATGTGTCTAGTATTATTTTTCTGACAGTTTGAGTCTTCCAGTCCTCTTCACTCTGAAGTCTTCTTTTAGCTAGCTAGGCTAACAATACCTAGTTCTTGTCTTATATATCCCATACCTTTTGTCTTGGTTACTCTTCTCTTGTTGCTGGGATGAAACACCCAAAACCCAAAATGAAGGAAGGAAAGGTTTATTTAGCTTACAGTTTCTAGAGATTTCAGTGCATAATCAGCTGGCTCCAAGGGAAAGTGCAATGGTACTGGGGCAACACTTCAAGGCAGCAGCAAGAGCAAAAGAAGAGAAACAAGCCTCTTTTCCCTTATATTGTATACAGGTCACTCCACCCCTTCTAGGTGGGTGTAGCACTCACAAAATCTCCTTGCCCTCTTTTGCACAGTATAAGAATATTTACAAAGTAAGAACCCTGGCTCCCTGCTGAGTCTCTTAGTTAAACTTCTAAACTGCTTAAGTTGACACAATATATCAACCATAACACCTTTTGACTATATACGGATTCTATGATCTTTGAGATCATCTTTTCTTTTGAATTTCTTATTTTGCCTTAAGCACGCGTCTTCTGGAGAATTGACATCTGATTCTCAGCATTTTCTATGTAGGCTGTAAAAGGCAATGGGGAACATGAATGTTTTCCTCAACTCCTGCCTTTTCTGTCTCTGACACCTCCAAGAAGTGAACATCTTTAGCGTTTGAGGAGTAAAATTATCTCTCTTCTAACTCTGTACCTTCTGTGGGCAATTTAGTCTGGTTTTCTTTTGGTTAATAAGTTTCTGGAAATGTCAGCCTGTGTTTCTTTTTTCAAATATATATTTATATTTATATTTATGTTTATATTTATTTATTTCAGGAGTATTGCTATGAGTTTGAGACCAGACTAGACTACAAAGTGACTTCAACACCCTCTTGGAATACAGCCTGCCTCAGAAAAAAATGAAAAAAACCAAAACTACCAAATTTACTAGTATGCAGTTTTTGTTGGCTAGCCCTTTCACTATATAATTCCTTTACTAAAAGTTTAGTGATATCTGATATTGATATTATATTTTAAGTTATAATCTTGTACTATTTTTTTTTGTTACTGAAAGTATTTCAGTTTTGGCCATCAGGAGCTCTATTATGTTGCTTCTTGCTTCCAAGATCAAGCACTCTGTGTACTAACTGCTGTTGGAGTGTCTTTGCTTCTACCCCTCTCTGAAGACAGAGCTAGGAAATACGTTGTATTGCTGACCCATATACAGATATATGCACACATTCCTGAATTGTTAATTTCTATTCACTTACTTTTATGTTAAGCCAAACATAAATTCATACTGATATCATCGATTCTAGTTCCAATGCAGTTCATTCTAGTTGGGGTAGTTTTCAAATAGTTAATGTCATTAAAACATTATACTAAACGCCCCTCTAAATTTCAAGAGAACACCAAACTTACTGTTAATTAGCAGTTTAAAATTAATCCTAAATTTCTTTTATTAGCTGTAAGGTTTATTTAACGTATTTCTGCTTTGAGTATGGTATTTAACATAAACAAAAATGTATATGCATTCCCTATTTTATGGGACTTGGAACATGCTGATCATTTAAGCTTATGGAATTTATGGTTTATAGTTGTTAAGTAAGATACCTATCCTTATTTTTTTTTTGCTTAAGAAAGAAATATTGCAGTTATAGGTGTTAATATCTTTCTGTGTGAGGGAGAAGAGCTAAGTGCTAATAATCCTTTTTTGACATTGCCAAAAAAATTCACAGGACAGTGCTGACAGGTAAGGTGACTAAGTCTCTAGATTTATCTAGGATTGAGAATTTTCCTGAGATGTGGGACTTTCAGTACTAAAACAGTTGCTTTCGGTCTTGTCCATTTGATACTGTGAAAGTCCTGAGCAAATAGGAAAGAGTCTGTGAATATTATCCAGGAAAATAAACTTTTTAGTCAATCAAATCACAGTTACAGATTATTTAGATGTTAAAGGTTAATTTTACAGGGTTTAGGAATTACCTTTGATGTCCACGTGTTTTAGAATATGTATTTGTTACTAACTGCATATCTAAGCTTAGTTGTTTAGCACAGAATTAATAGGTAGAATGTATTTTTCTTATTATGATTTGGATTTTATTTTTAGAAATTCAAGTAGTCTATAGTTTTGAGATAAGTGCTAGAATTCCGTATTAGTGAAGAGGAAAACCTCAATGATGTTTTCCATAATGGTTTACTAATTTATATTCTAAGAGTATGTTATGTTCCCCTCCTTTTGTTACATCCTTCCTTATTCTTTGTCATTTTTTAATAATAGCCATTTTAACAGGCAAGAAGTAATATCTCATGGTGGAGTTGATTTGCATTTCTCTGATGATTAGTGATTGTGAAATCTTTTCATATAGCTGCTGGTATTGCATATTTTCTTTTGAGACTTGTCTTTTCAGATCTTTTGCTTATTTTTAAGTGGGGATATTTGGTTTTTGCTATCATGTTGTATAAAGTCTTTATATGGTTTAAATATTGCAGTGCCAATACAAGTACTGGAAGAGAATATTGTATATGGTATAGTTTAAAGTACTATAAACTATTTTTTGCACATATAATATTATATACTATTCTCTGCTATGTTCTATATACATGTATATCACACATTATTGTATCAGGCTATATACTCAAAACTGTGTCCTGTACAATAAGCCTACTTTGACTAAATGAGATATTCACTTTATATCTTAGAATCTATAAACTTTGCTATAGATACAGCTCCATTCTATCACTAATTTGAAGGCATTAGACAAGTGATCTTCCATATATCCTGCTCTTACTTTAATGTAAATATGGACAGTAAGATGTTTACTTGTTTAACTCAGGTGATCTTTATTGTAACACCTCAGTCTTGTCCATTCAATATTGCATTAATTCTGTATGAATACAATAAAGCCAAAGAAAAAAAACCCCAAAAAACATTATGGAAGAAAAAGCCAGTCTGAAAATTTTAATCATGTAATATAGAAGGAAAACAGGGCAAGGCAATCTCTGCATCAGCATTGCCCCTTCATTACACAAGTTGGTCATATATGTGATTAATTTAATACTGACTCCTTGACAGACACTGAGCACATTATCATCATCTTGTCTTGGAATTACAATGTCCTTTTTGAGCTTGTGTAATAATATATTTTTCTAGGATCATAAAACAGAAAAATGTCAAATAGTGATATATTTGTATATTCAAACAATTCATCAAATTATATTTTAATTTTAAAAAATTATTGATTTGAATCTATCTTGGACATGAAAGTGAGGAAATTTTCATAGAGAGACGATTGTATCTCCTAGAAATGTAGAGGAAAACCAGGTATAGTAGAAAACTAAAGGAATTAAGTGTAGGAACAGTCCCTTTCTGCCCTTTTGAAGGTTATGAGGATGGTACAATGCCTGAGTCTTGATGAACTGTTATGTATGTACCTTATCTTTATTATTAGTTATATAGACTAGTGGACCTCATTTTGCCATATTCATAAATGCATGTAATATACTTTCATCATTCCCCTCTCATTATTCTACTACTTCTACTCCCAATCTCTTTCCTTTTTTTTCTAATAATATCTCTACTATGTACATAGCATTATGTGACATTCTATGTTTTTTTCTTTACTATTTCAGAGTCTTTAGTAAAGTTTTGGTGAGTGTTTCAGTTTTTTTATTCTGTTCTTTTAGTTATTAAAGGTAATTAATGCTTGCAGTTAATGAGGTGGTAGCAAGAATGTTCAAAGGGAAATCCTGAGATAAGAACTGGAATTTCATTGGCCAAGTATCCCAACCCCAAACAGTTTATCATTCCATTGTGAAGTTTTCAGGACTTGGCTATTTGAGTACCTGGGAAAATCATAAGTCAGCAATATAATTCTAGATAGATGTAAGCAAACATTCACAGTTTACTTATGTACATGAAATAATGCTCAAGAGAGATGATCATTAAAAAAACCAGAGATGATCATCTTTACTTCTACTGTAATCTAAAAATTTGAACCTTTGGAAATAACATTTTTGTCTTCAGTTGCTATAGAGCTATGATATTCTTTAAAAAATATACTTTCTTATTGAGTCATGATAGAAATAGGCTTGCTTCGCCACATGCTACTGCCGTGATGTGTTATCTCATCCAATTGGCTCAAGAGTTGGGACTGATTGATTGTGAACTGAAGCCTCCAAATCTGTGAATCAAAATAAATTTCTTTTTAATTTAAAAAAAATATACTTTCACACAGGCAATACTAAATGACATATTTTGTGAAATTAGATTCAAGTCAAGCAGCCAAAGGTACCTTGTAATTAGAGGGGCAGCTTGGCTATAATTACTTTGACCTAATCATTCCTTCTTTCCTGCCATGGAATATTTCATAATTAATGGGTCCTACCCAAATAATATTAAAGAGAACATTATATGCATGCATTTTTACTTTCCTTGGAGAAAAATCTTCAAGGTCTTTGACAAAAAGAATGAAATAGAAGGGAACTTAAATAAAATTATACCACAAGGAACTTGTATAAAATGTAGCATAAAAATAGAATAGGATTTTTCTTGCCTTTTAAAATTAGAATTGGAAAGTCTGAAATTTCAGAAAATACCTAAACTACTTGAAAGAGTAAAAGACATAAAGATTTTTGAGGACATAGCTTATATGTAAGCTCCAATACAAGTATCATCTACATTAGGAATCTTCTCTGAGCCCCTGTGCTATATAAGTATTTGCTGTATCCCCAGTAGCCAATGAATATTATCTGTGCCCCACAGACCACTTTTCACCATCTATTACCTTATATAACTATATAAATGTTTTCTCCTCTTACCTAAATTGTAAGCTAATTGAAGTGACATCTATGTCTTAATCACCTTTGTTGCTCCCTTCATGTAGTTGACACTAAAAACATATTGAATGATTGACATAGCCATTCAAATGATCTGTTTTGTAGAAGAGAGCCTCATAAACTTTGTGTAAAGGGTTATGGGGATAATTTTACGTCATACAGCCTGGGTCTCGACTGTTCAACTTTGCCATAATAATGTGAAAACAGTTACAGACAAAATATAAATGAGCTATAGGACTGTGGGCTGTAGTTCACTGACCCCCACTGAAGAACATAACAGTCATTGGGTCTCAAGCAGGAAATGTGGTGACAATTTTATAAAATAGTTTTAAGTGATTTATTTCTGCTTCCTTAATTGTAGTGGCACATTTCTCCCAACTATTTCCTACCACACACAGATGCATGTTTTTCAGATAGTCTATGACCTTTGGCTGTCTCCTTGGTTTAAAGGAGGGATCAGCTCTGTAGTTAATGGGAAGCTGTGTATATGTGGGGAATGTCATCAGGGAATCTGAGACAGGATGTTTACATTTTCTCTTGGGCGGATCAGATTCCCCAGAAAAGAGTCTTCTGAACTCTTTTATGAAAAATAACTCTCACTGTTGTAGTTCTGAGAAGCAAGGGAAGGAACAGGACAGGTTCTCTCAGCATCTGTTCACTCTTTCCCTGTTTTCAGTCCTCTATGCTCATAGATACCCAAACCTACATTTGGAAGTTCTGCCACATATAACCGAGCCTTGATCCAGGGTAGGACTTAGAAGCTTCTGTTAGGACCCCGCGAAACTCTCCTCTCCAGGTCACACTATGATGAGGTAGCCAGTTTCTACAACTGCTCTTCTCAATCTGTGATTTTTTGACATAAATTTTAGGCCTTGATTCCTTTAGGAGTTATAGTGTTGAAACTCACAAGCCCACCCTCCTACTGCCCAATGCCTTTTCCTCATTTTCCTGGAGCCTCATTTCCCTCATAAGGCAATGGTTATTCTGACTGAGAGAAGTTCAGGGGGCATCAGTATACACAATGAGAAACTGTGGTAAAAGTCTCAAAATATGCTGATTTAATCCTTATCACATGACAATAAAAGAGCTCATTTGCTTCTTTTCCTTTACCTTGACACAGTAGCATTGTGTGAGCATAAACTGTGCCCTTTTCCTGTTGTTATACCATTGCCTAGCACAGTATACATGCTAAGCAGATGCTTGTTGAGTGATTGGAAAACATGAGGTTAGAAGGGACGTTTCTCTGCTTTATGGTTATTGGAAACTTAATGCCTGGTCTTCTATCATGTTTTTCCATCTTTCTTAAATGCAACTAGATTTATACATCTTACATTTATATATTCTTGTGGAGTTTTCTATAAAAGGTTACAAAACCTATGAGAAGGAAAAGAAATAGGATAAAAATTATTGAAGAAATATTCTGGTTTATCATTATCCTTTGTCTTGGTTACTTTTTTTGTTGCTGGGACAAAATACCTGACGCCCAAAGTGAAGGAAGGAGAGTTTTATTTAGCTTACAGTTTCTATGGATTTCAGTCCATAATCAGCTGGCTCCAAGGCAGGGTGGCATGGCTGAGGCACTGCTGTTCATGGCGGCTGCAAGCAGCAAGAGCAAACTGCGCCAAAGAGGAAAACACGTCCCCACTGTGACCCTACATTGTATGTCAGCTCCACCCCTGGGTGGGTGCAGAACTCACACCGCCAATCCCAGCACTAGACAATAAGTCAATCACAAATGCTAGATTCAGCCACTTCCATGACTACATGAGGCTTGGGGGGGCCATCTATATACAAACCGTGACATCCTTATATTAATTTTTTTATTTTGAAAGGAATACAACCAAACAAAATAAAACAATAGAGTCAATCACAACAAAACAATGAACATGGTACATGACTTCTAAACAGGTTAAAAGGCAATCAACAAAAGCTACCATAACACCTCTCGTTATCTTCAATATAACTGCCCATACCATCAGGCATAAATAAAATCAAACAAAATCAAGCAGAATAAACCCAATAAAAAACAAAACAAAACAAAACAAACAAAGCAAAACAATGAAAGCAATACAGAACTTCAAGATACTAATAAAACAGCAGTGGCTACCATAATATTTCTTGTTATCTTCAGAATAGTTGCCTATATCTTCAGACATAATACAATCAAACAACACAGAATAGAGTAAAATCAATCAAAACAAAACAATGAAAGCAATACAATAGTTTGAAAGAAGATAATTAGACATCCTTGATGGCTTCAATTATATATTTTGCTATCTTTGAAATAGCTGTCCATGCCATCAAGTATGATAAAATCAAATGAAACAGAATAAAATGAAACTAATCAGAATAATGAAGGCAATATGAGTTTCAAATCATGATAACAGATTAACAGTGGCCATTGCCTTCCCTTTTTAGATAATTCCTCCCCTTTGACTTTCCCAATATGTATTGTGCATTTTGGACCCCATTAACCCCTTTAGTTTGTTATACTAGGGAGACAACACAAAATTCATCCATATGACCCTGAACCATTTCATCCATGAGCATGATCTCAAGCTGCCTCCATCCACCTACAAAAGCCTTGAGGTTATCATCTTTTATAATTGAGTAGGTTTCCATTGTATAAAATGCCATGTCTTGCTAATCCATTCTGCAGTTGATGGGTAAGCTACCCCTACTTTTTTTTCTGGTTCCCTGTCACATAGGGCATTGATCTCTTTCCTTTGACTTTCAGTCTATGAATTTTCTTTACTGTTAAATGTGTTTCTTGTATAGAACATATTGATGGATCCTGTTTCCTGATCTACTTTGCCTGTCTTTGTTTCTATTGGTGCATTGAGGCCATCTACATTAATAGCTGTGACCCTCTTGCACTGCATTATCTCTGCTGTGCTATTTTCCTGCCATTGGCTCTCTATTTTTCCTCTCCATTCAATTGACTGTCCCCACTTGATGGTCCCCCTCTGCCATTGTTTCTGAGACCATGGTCCTTTTTATCTCTCTAGAATGTTTGTTAGTATTCTTTGTAGGGTTGGTTTGGTGGTCCTGAATTCCTTGAGTTCTTTGTCATGGAAATATCTTGTTTGTCTATTAATTTCAAAAGAAACTTTGCAGGGTACATCAGTCTGGGTTGGAAGTTGTTTTCTTTCAGGACTTGCAATACTTCACTCCAGTCTCTTCTTGACTTGATGGTTTGTGTTGAGATGTCTGTCATAATTCTGATGGGTTTTCCTTTATAGGTGATCTGTTTCTGTGCTCCAGCAGCTTTTAAAATTCTGTTCTTGTGTTGAATTTCTGGAATCTTGAATTATTATATTTCTGGGTGTAGATTTGTTTTGGTTATGGCTAGCTGGAGTTCTATATAGCCTCACTTATTTGAATGTCACTTCCTTTTGCCATGCTTGGGAAGTTCTCTAAAATTATTGCTATAAATAGAGTCCTGATGTCATTTGTCTTGACCCCTGCTTTCTCAGTCACATTTTTAATTCTTAAATTATGTTTCTTTGAGTTGTCTTTCAGTTATTGAATTGTTACTTCCTGGTTTCTTGTTATTTTTAACAGATCTTTCCTTTTGCAATCACAAGCTGCAAACTTGTCTTCAAGGTTTTAAGGTTTGAAAGTCTATCTTCAATTTCTTTTAAATGTTTTCGCCAGCTTTCAATGGAGTTTTTAAATTCCTAGATATCTCTTTGAATCTGTTGCAAGCATTCTAAATCTCTCTTATGTTGTTCTTTCATGGTTTCCCTCATTTTCCTATGCTCCTCTATTTTTTTTATCTGTGTCTTCTTTAGAGGTGCTTAGTAATTCTTTTATTATGTTTTTCATTTCTTCTTTTACCTGGGATAGTATTTCTGTTCTAATTTCTTTATAGCCTCATGAAGTTGTTTCTTCACTTCAGTTGACATCACTTCAGACATTTCAGGTGTGCACTTCCCTATGTCTTCTGAGTTTACCTCTCCTGGACTTGTGCTGCTTTGGTTGGATGCCAGAGATTGCCTTTTCCTTCTTCATCTTGAAACATTCCTGGTGTCTTACATACACGTGGGTAGTGGGATCCCAGGCACTTCCAGCATTGGCTACAATTTCTCTGAAGTGAGACTGTTTGATTTTTCTAGCCAGTGCTGGTGATGGGTATCTGATGGTGGGCACCTGTGCTCTGCACTGAGCTGGGTACTGGCCCACAAGGGCCTTTGGAGTTTGCACAGGGGTGGAGCCAGACAGGGCCTAATCTGGTTAGGAACCTAAGTGCAATGTTCTCTGGAATATGCATGGGAGCAGGACTCAGTCCAAGCAACTTCCACAGGTCTGTACCTATCCTAGAGCTGCAGGAAGAAGCCAGCAGCAGTCCTGGCCCTGGGCTTATCCTGCCCAGCTCCAAAATGGCTCCCGGCTAATTGCTCTCTGCTGCAGGAGGATTGAGTCCTCTTCACTCATCGCCAGCCAGCACAGACCTCCATGTCCACCACCCTGCCCCACCGCTGTGCCTCTCCACAAAGACCTCTGGGTTTTTCTGCTGCTACCATGACCGTGTGTCCCCATGTTCCCAAAGCTCCTCTTGCAGGGTGAGTCTGGCTCCAGGCTAAAGTGTCACCAGCGACTACCTTCTTCTTCATATAAGTTTTTCTTTTTACTCTCTCTGTGGGCTTCAATTCACATTTTAGATTATTCCTGGGTCCAGGGGACCCACTTCTTTCATTCTTGTCCTCTCCATGATGTTGTATTCCAGCATCTGAACTGTTTCTCTCAGAGAGTCTGTTTACTCTGCTGCTTACTGTTCCACTATCTTCTGGGAAGTCCACTCTTATATTAATTTTTAAGTATTGTCTCCTGTTCCCTTTTCTTTTTTCATTTTAAAGAGAATAAACCTGAACAAAGTAAAACAGAATAAGCCGGGGGTGGTGGTGTATTTCTGTAATTCCAGCACTCAGGAGATTGAGGCAGGAAGATCAGTGTGAGTTCAAAACCAGCCTGGGTTACAAAGTGAGCTCAAAGCCAGCCTGAATGGCATAGCATGACCCTGTCTCAAAAAGACAAAGGTCTGGGGTTTCCTTTAGTGGCCTAAGCACCTGCCTGGCAAGTGTGAGGTTGTGAGTTCTATCCTTGGTACAAAATATATATATATATATATATATATATATATATATATATATATATATAGAGAGAGAGAGAGAGAGAGAGAGAGAGAGAGAGAGAGAGAGGGAGAGAGTAGAGTCAATGAAAATAAAACAGTGAATGTGATACAGGACTTCAAATTAAGATAATAGGAAATCAACAATGGCTACCATAATGTCTCTTGCTTTCTTCAAAATTGCCATCCAAACCATCAGACATAATAAAAACAAACAAAACAGAATAAAACCAATCAAAGCAAAACAATGACAGTGTTAGAGGACTTCTAAACCTGATAATAGGAAATTGACAGTTGCTACCATAATATAGCTTGTTAGTCTCAAAATAGTTGTTCATATCATCTGACATAATAAAATCAGATAAAACAAGACAGAGTAAAACCAAACCTAACAAAAAAATGAAAATGATACTGGAATTCAAAACAAGATAATAGGAAATTAACGATGGTTATCACTTTTCCTTTTTATATTTTTCCTCCTCTATCACTTTCACAATATCGGTTGTACATTTTGGATCCCACTAACTCCTTCAGTTTTTTATGCTAGGGAAATAACATAATGTTCACCCTTAAGAGTCCAAAACATTTCCCTCATGAGCATGATTCAGTTGCATCTATTTACCTACAAGAACCTTTAGATTATCCTTCCTTATTATTGAGTAACTTTTCATTGTATAAAAAAAGTGTATCTTTCTTATCTATTCTGTGGTTGATGGGCAAGTTACCCTTGCTTTTTTTCTGATCTCCTGTTGCATGGAACTTTGTTTTCTCTCCTTTGACTTTCAGTCTATGCATTTCCTTTCTGGTTAAATGTGTTTTCTGTGTACAGGATATTAACAGGTCTTGTTTCTTGATCCCCTCTCCTTGTGCTTCTTTTTATCAGTGAATTGAGGCCATCTACATTCATGGTTACAACCAGCAAGTCTCAGTTCATCTCTGTCATGGTATCCTTCTGCTGTTGGTCCCTCAGTTTTATTCTCCATTGAATTGCCTGCACTGTTTGGTGATCCCCCTCTGCTGCTGTTTCTGTAACCATGATCATTTTTATCTCTCTCTAGAATATCCTTCAGTGCTTTTTGTAGGGTTGATTTGGTGGTCATGAATTCCTTTAGTTGTTCTTTATCATGGAAGTATCTTATTTTTCCATCAATTTTGAAAGATAGTTTTGAAGGGTACATTAGTCTGGGTTGGAAGTTGTTTTCTTTCAGGATTTAAAACATGTCATTCCAAGCTCTTCTTGACTTGATAGTTTGTGTTGAGAAGTCTGCCATGATTTTGATGAGTTTTCCTTTATAGGTGATCTGTTTCTGTTCTCTAACAGCTTTTAATAGTCTGTTCTTGAGTTAAATTTCTGGGATCTTGATTATTATATGTCTGGGTGTAGATTTATTTTGGTTATGGCTGTTTGGCATCCTACATGCCTCAGTTATCTGTATGTCAGGTCTTTTCCCCATGCTTAGGAAGTTTTCTGCTATTTCTTCTGTAAACAGACTTTTTGCTTCATTTGTGTTGAACCCTGCTTTTTTGCTGACACCTATCACTCAAATTATTTTTCATTGTGTCATCTTGCAGCCATTGAATTGTTACTTCCTTGTTCCTTGTTATTTTTAAGAGATCTTTTCTATCATGATCACTAGCTGCAGTCCTGTCTCCAAGGTATGACAGTCTATCTTCACTCTCTTTCAAGTGGTTTTGCCAGCTATCAATGGAGTTCTTAGTTTCCTGGATATCTTTTTGAATCTGTTTCATGTATTCTCAGTCTTTCTTATATTGTTCATTCAAGGTTTCCCTCATTTTCCAATGCTCCTCTTTTTTTTTTTAAATCTATGTCTTCTTTAGCTATGCTCAGCAATTCTTTCATTATGCTTGTGATTTCTTCTTTTACCTGAGATATTATTTCTGATATGAGTACTTTTACAGCCCCACAAAACTATTTCTTTACTTCAATTGCTATCATTTCATAGATTTCAGGTGTTGGACTTCCATTTTATTTCCTGTCTAGATCTCCCAGTCTTGTTTTGTGTGGGTTGGAGGTCTGAGGTTGCTTTTTGCTTCTTCATCTTAACATTTTCCTGAATTCCTCCTGACAAGCTGGTTGTGAGGTCCCAGGCACTTTTTGAGTTGGCTGCCCCTCCCCAGTGTAGGAGAGTAGGCCAGGTACCTGAGTTTCTCTGAACCCAGGTTCTTGGGGAGGCATTGTGGCATGATTTGGGCTTCTCCAGACCTGCTTGGCTACACTGAGGCTTTCCTCATAGCCATGGGTGCATGGTGATGAGGCTGCTTCTTCTATCAGGCTTTGTGGCTACACTGGGACTCCCTCAATGATGGCAGGCTCACAGGGGCATGCTTGTCTGATTCTCCTGGCCTCCATTGGCTGCCTACAGGAAGCAAGCATCTCCAATGGTGTCCTGCAGATGCATGGGATGTAGCTGTCTGTTTCTCCGTGCTTGTGCTGGTTACCTGAGGGAAGCAAGCTTTCTGATTGTGACAGACTTGTGAAGGCAAGTCTGGCTGTTTTTACTTTCTCATGCTGGTTGTCTGCAGGATGCAAGTGCCTTGATGGTGACAGACACACAGGGGCGGGTCTGGCTGTTTCTCCCTGCCTGCACTGGCTCAAGTATTGTCTTCTTAATCAATTGATTTGTCTAGAACTTTTTACAATTATTACTTGGAATTAATTTAGGATATGCACTTTAATTTATCTATGCAGTTTTTCTCTTATTATTAAAGACTGTTTAATTCAATTATGTTTTAACTGAATGTTATGTCAAATGGTATCTTAGCAACCTAGTTTGGATATTTGCTAGACATAGATAACAGTGTTACAGGACTGAACCTGCACTCTTCTTGCAATAACAGAATCTAGATTGAGGACAAGAAATCTTTTAACTAATACTCAGCTAATTATTTTACTAATTCATAGGAGATACAATTTATATACTCAGAATCTGCTTTTCTACAAGAAATGGTTTTTTGCTTATCATTTGACATTTCTAAAATTTGACTAGATAAGACAAAGAATAAAAGTCCCCTGGGTAAAGTCTCCTGGGCTTTTAAAAAATAATACAGCCTCAGATTCTTAGTTAGGCAAGTGGCTACCTAGAGAGTTTATTTCATAGACTGTCTTACAAACATGTGACTAGGCAACTAAATTCTGAACAATAAATAGGATGAATGAAAGCAGAAGTGATGTGTTCAGCTTCTAACTTGTGCTTCTTGAAAAGGAAATTACTTGCTTTCCATGTCCATTTTTTTCTTTCTTTTTGTTCTACTTTCTGAAATTAGAATGTGAGCATAATGCAGTTGAGTCAATTGTGATTATGCAGCAAAGGAAACATCTTGAGGGATGGAGAAACAATGAAACAGAAAGAACCTTGGGGACTTTGTGCTGTTACTACAGGAAATAGAAATCAACTTCTACCTCTTTGGGGTGCTTTTCTTGGGGTAGAGTCTTTCTAACAAGGAATTTTCCTACATAATAACTCATAAACACAGGTGTCAAATTTTGTATACTTTCTACTCTAGGAAGTATACATGAGAGTTTCAAGCACTTTAAAAATTATGTTATCAATTATTTGCATCAACAATGTGCTTGTGAATATTGGTTTTGATATTTTATTAAAGAGTTTCTAATATTGCTTTTCTCGTTACTTCAAATAGTTCTAATTAATAACTTGGAATTTCTTCAAAATACATGATATAAATATTTGACAAAAAAAGCTGACATCATCTTAGTTAGTGAACTATTTGGTGTTCATTCACAATTATTGTAATATATTTAAATATATTTCTATGCCATGCTGCATGGTTTCTTTTTTCTTTTTTTTTTACTGAGTTGTGGCATATACATAGCATAAATTCTCTTTTTCTATATTTGATTAAGAGAATGCTATGTATGCATCAATATTTGGTAAATAATAAGGTTAAACCAATGAATACACATACTTATTACATGTAATTTCATTGTTACTGGTTTTATATGCTAAAGGCCTTATACAGAAATCTGCTTGCAGTAGATACTGTGATATTTTTAAAGTCTGTATTAGTCATGTCAAATAAAGAAATACCTTTTCAGGAAATACAAACAGCTGGCTGACTATATTTGAAAACAGGAATAATAAAAGATAAACCTGTGAGGTATGCTAAGTAGAGTGACTGAATGCCTATCCAAGTGGAAATTAAGTCTGTAACTTTATCTTTGGAAGTCCAAGTAAACAGACTCTGAGTGGATTAATAAAAGTTGTAAATGACCTGTAGTCATGCTATGGGTTGGTTATGGGTTCATTGCAACACCTCAAAGATTTAGGTGTTGGAGGCTTGTCCTCCAGGATGACAACACTGGGAGGTAGTGGGATCTTTAAGATGTGGGGCCTAGCGAATGGTCCTTAGGTCAGTTGAGTGGTGCTTTCAGAGTAGATCCTGGGACTTAGCTTCTTTTGCTTCTTCTTTGGCACTGTGATCTATTCTTCCCACATGTACTCTTCCATTATGGGACAAAGCTAAAAGAATCTTCACCAGAGCTTAGTTGATGCCAAGGCCATGCTTTTGAACTGAAAGCTAAAAGCTAAGCTTTTACTTTATAAAGTTGCTCTGCATCAGATATTTTATTATAGTAACACAAATTGGATTAATACAGTGGGCTAATTTTTAAACACAAATAAATAAAATAGAGGTGACCCTGAGGTACTTTTCTCCTCTAAGTTTGACTAAGGTGGAAAATATTGTTGCTAAGCAGATCAACTGTTTTTCACTTTAATTTTTATATAATGTAGATAATTCTTCTATATGATACATTAGAAAGATATTCAGTAAAAGGCATCTTTTTTACTCTGCATGCCAGTGTGTGTGTGTGTGTGTGTGTGTGTGTGTGTGTACATGCATGTGTGTGCATTTCTGGAGATTAAACCCAGGGCCTGGTGCATGCTAGGCAAATGCTCTATCACTGAGCCATATCCACAGATCTTTATATTTAGCAGTAGTAAAGTTAGACCTATATTAAAAATGTGCCTCATTTTGAGTGATGCAATGGTTTAAATAAGAAAAGAATTAATTCCCTTATATATTTATATATAGGCAAAATTTTAATAGATAGGTTTCTGTAAGTTTCCCTAGCATACACTGCTGGTTATTATTCAATATTTTTACCTTCTTCCATCGCTATCAATTTATTTACTTGGTGTTATGACTAAAAATAATGGCATTATCTACTAACTTCTCTTGTAGTTGAGTGTGGTCTGCTGTGATTTGAATGTGTCTCTTAAAGTTATATGCTGGAAACTTAGTCCTTAATGCAACAGTGCTGAGACATTTGACCTTAATAGGTGATTAAGGTTAAATCTTGAGGGCTTCTCTGTCCTGAACGATTAATGGCATTATCTCTGGAATAGGTTAATAATCATGGGAGTGTATTTGTTATAGTGTAAGTGAGTTTCTGATAAAAGGATGAGCTCCACTCCCTTCTTTTACCCTTCTTCTCTCACCACATGATATCTTCCATCAAACAAGAAAACCCTTTCTAGATGTGGGTCTCTTGACCTTGAACGTTCTACCCTCCAGAACTGTAAGAAATAAATGTTTCTTATAAATTGCTGGGCTCCATGGAGGTAATTCTGCTATAGCAGAACAAGATGGGGCTAAAATAGTGGCCATATTACTATGTCTGGCTAGTAAAATATAAAGAGAAATGTTTTGCAGTAGGTTTTGGGAGCCTCCCTTAAAGATTTCTTACCTTTAAACCATACTCCTTTTCTCTATCCTGCTGACTGAAACATCAATGCTATGGCTACCACTTTTATATGATGGAGTATGCCTTCATCTTAGGCTGCAGAGTGGTGAACTGAAGAGGCTTGGTCCCTGAGGATTTTGAACAGAGTCCTATATAGTTCTACACTTCTAATACCACATTTTTATATGACATAGAAATGAAGTTCTATTAATGTCATTATTTTGCATCTCTGAAACATGTGGGAAAATTCAATTTCTAATAATAGACTGACCATAGTCATTGTAAAAATTCTACCTAACAATAGAATAGAGGGAAAATTAGTGCATTAAGAACAACAAAAATAAATTCTGAATAAAAATCTGTGTATTTAATAGTGCTAAATGAAGAGAAATTTGGAACTATCCAGGAAGGAAATGTAAGTGTGAGTGGTTAATTGTTTATCTTCTTAGGGACTTGTCTTCCTATCCAAGAAAAGATCTCTGAAATGTCAAAATAATGATGTCCATGTGGTCAAGATGTTAGCACTTGTGTGAAACTATCATACTCTAATTAGCTAGAGAGCTTAACCTCTAGGATGCCTGTGATTTCCTGCCCAAGTCCTTGCAGGTTGGGGGCCTGCAATTAGAGAGCTGAACCAAAATTGGCCTCTTTTTGATCTCTCTGGATTTATTCCAGAGCCTCAGGACTAAGTTCTGTTATCTAGATTTTTATAAGAAAATTTCTGATCTCCAAAACATCATGCAGACCAAACAAAACATTTCACTGGTTAAATACAATGAGCATATGCTTTGATATATGTCACTTAGACTCAGGATTATGAATTCACAGTGTTATTCCCACATCTATGATTTTGGAGGAGAAAAACAGTCTATAAAGAAAAGTAATTTTGGGGAGCTTCCTACAGTCAGGCAGCATGGGCAGAGAGAACCAGCAGATCCACCCCACCTGCCAGCCACCAATAAAACACTTGCTTCCTGTGGGCAGCCAGTGGGAGCAGGAACATGCAACCAGGTAAGCTCTGTGCACCTGAAGGCCACCATT